>ML416827.1:47310-68897 GCA_005239525.1 Nicotiana knightiana | reverse complement strand
CCAGATTTATATTTGCAACACCCGTTTAGTCTTTATAGAAGACATAGTTGAGCGTGATCACTCCTCTACCTCTGCTCTAGCCGGTGCTCGGGCTACACCGCGTGCTCGTTCCCTGCTCCGGCCCCTGCCTCTGGTGGCTCTAACTGGGGGCTCGGGTGCCTGGTCATCAGTACGTCCGGAACAGGTACGAACCATATGCAAGCAAGAATAGAATAGAGTTTAAGAATTTGATGACAATAACTAGCACGATAAGGAATTCCAAAGAATTTGATTGTTCTTAACAGTTACATAGCCTCTCGAAGATAGATACGGACGTTTCCGCACCGATCCGGGAGACTCTAATAAAATCGCTTATGACTTGTGACTCCTATGAACCTAGACGCTCTAATACCAACTTGTCATGACTCGAATTACCCTCCGAATGATCTCGTGATGGCACCTAGTCCGTACGACTAGGTAAGCCTAAAACTTGCGGAAAATAAGGCAAAACAATAATAGAAATAGTAAAGAAGAAGCAATACTATAAACTTTTAGCCGCTCGGCATTTAAAACTTTTACTTTCCCAAAACCCGGAACATCACAAAGTCACAAACTCTAAACTATTGTAGCTCTATACAAAGAAATAAGGAAAATGTATCTATATATCTCTTATATTTGTACTAGAGTAGGAAGGGGACTCGTGAGATCCTGCGGACGCGGCAGAATTACCTTGCGGTCTCCTATGCAGCTGCTAAGATGCGCCTAGCCACTGTACTGTGTGCTGGTACCTGGATCTGCACATGGGGAAAACATGCGCAGGAAAGGGCGTGAGTACTCCACATTCAGTACTCCATAAGTAAGCCTAACCCCAGTCAAGTAGTGACGAGGTTAGGTTGAGGCTCTACCGAGTTTTAAAGCAAGTCAATTATAAATTTAAAACAGTGAAATATAGATGAGCAATGATAAACAGGATTAATGTAAACTGGAAGAATTTATAGCAGAAAGAGAGCCCTCGAATCAGCACAACATATATCTCAACAGTAAATGTGCAATGCAGTACAAGGGGAAAGCTCCCGGATCCCCATCCGTAGTCCCAATTTAAATATGCATTTCAGTACAGGTGGAAAGCTCCCGGATCTCGGTCCGTAGTCCCAATTTAAATATGAAATGCAGTACATGGGGAAAGCTCCCGGATCTCGGTCTGTAGTCCCAATTTACATATGAAATGCAGAAGTATGTCGGATACGGCTTAATTAAACAGTCCAGGAAAAACAACAGGCAAGAATAGAGTAAAGCTACCTAAGCATGGTGCAACTAGTAGCAAATAAGAGGAAATCAAGTAAGGACAGGTAGACATGCTTATCCTTAAGCTAACTACTCGGTTAAAATAGGAAACAATAATATAGGAACGAAAATGAGTGATTGCACGGAAATAAAAATGGAATTTTAGCAACAATGACCCGTGTACGCATTCGTCACCTCACGTACACGACGTCTACGTAACAAAATCAGTATAAAAATGCCTAAGAGGAAGTCCCCAACACCGATTTAGGTAAGCCACTTACCTTGACTGTGCTAATCAACTCAATACCACGCTCTTTCCACGAGTATCCGACTCCGGGTGGTCCAAATCTATTCAAATCGATTGCATAATGTGAATATCACTTCAAGGGAACAAAATAGCTAATTATTTCTAAGCTAATACGCGAAATTAGGAAATTCGCTCAAACAGTACCCCGGGCCCACGTCTCAGAATTGTGTAAAAATTACATTTTCCGGACAGTCATTCACTCGTTATTCTAACCATATAAGAATCTCTCAAATCGGAGGTCAAATACCCAAGCAAAACTCAATAATTTGGTCTATGAAGTTCATCCCATTTATCCTCTTTTCTACCCAAAATTTTCGAATTAAAGGTTGGATTTAAGATTGGAATCATGGAAATTGATATATAATGGATAGAAATCACTTACCCAAGTTACCCAGGTGCAAAAGTCTCCAAAAATCGCCCTTCCCGAGCTCTCAAATTCGAAAATGGTGAAAATAGGCTTAAACCCTCGAATTGGGGTTTTAATGTTCTGCCCAGGCCTAAATTGTGATGTGCGGTCGCGCTCATAGAGATGCGATCGCATAGGCTAAGCCACACCCTCCTATTGCTGGAACACAGTGCGGTCGCAAACATCCAGCTGCGTTCGCGGAGCATTCCAGGACTGGACCGTATGCGTTCGCAGCGAAGGCCCACGCGAATGCACAGAGTGAAGCTCCCCTGCCCGGCCCAATAGCCCTTATGCGGTCGCGTTCCTCTTATTGCGATCGCACTGAACAAAATCATTTGGCCCAAACTTACTCTCCGCGATCACGACCTAAAACATGCGATCGCACTGAAGGATTATTTGATGCTCAAGAAAACCTGAAACAGCAGAAGTTTTAAGGCGAAAGAAGTCCGTTTGAGCACCCGAAACACGCCCGAGGCCCTCGGGACCTCAACCAAACCTACCAACCAACTCTAATACTTCATTCAAACTTGGTCGAGCCTTAAAAACACGTCTCATAACATCAAAATCATCAAATACGCATAGATTCAAGCCTAAGAACTTATGAAATTTCTAGAATTCACATCTGATGCCGAAACACGTCAAAACTCATCTGAATGACCTCAAATTTTGCACACAGGTCACAAATGGCATTACGGACCTGCTGTCGCTTTTGGAATCCCATTCCGAGTCTGTATCAAATTTACACCTATCGGCCGAAATCGCCGAATTTCTAACTTTTGCCAATTCAAGCCTAAATCTACAACCGACCTCGAAAACACATTCTGAATACGCTCCTAACCCCGAAATCACCCAATGGAGGTAACGGAGTCAACAAAATTCCATTCTGGATCCATCTTCACACAGCTCTAGCTACGGGCATTTTTCTAAAGCTAAATTCCACATTTATGGACTATGTGTCTAAAATCACTCCGGATTTCATCACTCAACGCTCCGACAAGTTCCAATAACATAAATAGACATGGGAGAAGCGGTTATTAGGGGATCGGGGTGCTAACTCTCAAAATAACCGACCGAGCCGTTACACAAATTTACCCCCGATGGGACTGGGGGTAACCACCAATTGAGACAAAGAAAAAAAAAGGGGTGAATCAACATCTTAATCTTCTTGAGGAGGGGGATTGACTTCTTCATCAGCAGAAGGAATAAGATCAGCTTAGGACGAAGAGTCTTGGACAGCAGGAGTCTCACCTTCAAGTGGGGAAAGATCCAAACCTTGTTGAGCCTTTTCCATGGCTTCCTTGATTTTAGAAATTTCAGCTTTAAGGTCGAAATCTCCCCGACTCATTTCCGTCAATGTATCGAGGCGAGAATTCATGTACGCCCAACTAACATCGACAGTTGCCGCCTCTTCGAGACTTTCATAATCTCTCTCCCATATCTAAAGCTCATCTCTTAACCCATCCTTCTCAACATCAGTAGCTTCATGGGCAGCCCTCAAAGGAACAATTGACTCCTCCAAAGATTGGGTTTTGTCTAAAGCAATGCGAAGATCCTCTTGAGTCCGGGTAAGTGACTGCACAAGCTCGCCTGAGTATTCCTCCTTCTGCTCTAGTAAGGCTTTCAACTCCTAACTTCTTCCGAGGCACGGGATAATTGCTCAACAAACGAAGACTCAAGAATGTTCTTGTCTTTGTTCGGTTGGTTAGAAGAAGCCTTCTCTACTGCCAACTCCGCAGCCACAACTCTCATCTTCCTCTCCAAGGTATTCTTTTCTTCTCCTAAGGCTTCCATGTCGAGCCTCTGGCTTTCATATTGCCCCTTCCAATTCCCCGCTTCAGCATGCCACTCCTTTAGCTCTTGCTCTATGTTAGAAATCCTCTTCATGAGTTCTGTGCCTATGAGATTGATATAACAAAACAAAATCAATTAGACACGGTAATGACATGCATAAGAACGAAATACAAAATAATGAACATTACCTTCAAGGAGGAATGCACAACCTCATTAGCCCATGTAAGAGAATTGTGACTATCTAGCTTGGTCCTCTCTGTTGGGCAAATCAAAGGCTTCAGCCACACTTCGGGTTGGCCGGATTTCTTAAAAAGTCTCCCATCAGTCGGGACCTCAATTAGCACTTGCCTCATCTCCCTACTGGAAGACCCTACTTCTCTAACAGGAGGCACGGAAGCAGGCTGATATGAAGAAGCCACGGCCAATGAAATTTGTGGAGTTGAAGACGTCTCAGGCACGGAAACTTGAGGAGCTGAGAAAGCCACGGGCAAGGCAGCAGCGGGAGCAGAAATGGCCAAAGGAGCAGTAGCCGGAATGGATGAAGATATTTCTCTAAAGGAGGGAGCAAAAACAGCCAGAGGCGCCTCATTAATAGTAGGGCCAAAACCTTCATGGAATAGATGATCCACAGAATCACGAGCAAGAAAAGAAGAAGAATCCCCGGGGGTAAAAGGTCTGATATCAGGTACGGAAGACACTGCCACGGGTGTAGACTCATCGTGTAAGACCACTCTTCTTCTACGTGACCTGTGCACCAAAATGCCCTCCTCTTCTTCTTCTTCTTCTAAGGTCTTAGACCCACCAACTTTCCTCTTGGAAGAAGAGGAACCAGTAATAACCTCCTGGGCCTGAGCCAAAGACATCTTCGAAATGGATGCAGCAGACATCCCCCGAGCAGAAAACCCTGTCATAAGGAAAAAGGTTAAACGAACGAAGAAAAAGAAGCTCGAGTAAGGAAAAGAAGCGAAAACAAAAGTTTCACTTACCATGAGTCTTCACTTTCCAACCGTACTTCACGGAGAAGTACTTCCAAGATCTTGCCTCCAATGGAGCAACTGACAATAGCTTTTCTACACAATCACGGATACCGGAGACATTCTCAACAGTACCCATGATTGCTGAAAGAGGAAGAAAATAGCTATGGTGTTAATAAAACACTTAAAGAAAAGAGAAGAAAAATAACAGATGTGAGATAAAATGTACTCACGTGCGCGATTCCACTTCTCAGGGAAGGGAAGATTTTCCTCACCCACTAAACTAGCAGTGGGCACAGCAACGTACCGAAGGTACCAACCTCTATCCTTATCGTCATCAGGGGTTACCAACACTCTTTTGCTCCTAGCAGCCAAAGTGAAAACCCCTTGACGAAATAAGGTAGAAGAATAAAGATGAATGAGGTGATTGAAAGAAAAAGGAACCGAGGCTAAAGAAGCTAGAAATCTAAGACACGCGACAACCCGCCACACAAGAGGACCAATTTGTCCTAAGCAAATGTTGAAGAAACAACATAATTCGATGATGACTAGATCAATAGGAGGTCTAAACCCTAGAGTAAAAGGGTAAGTGTAAACAAAAGAATGCCTCTTCTTGTAAGACGTTATTCTTTAATTACTATTTGGAATAACAATGGGAAAATCAGACTCCCAAGAACATTCCCCGTGAACAAAGGGAATCAAACCTTCGGTAATAAGAGTGGGATACCTATCAACACTATTAAGGGATAACGACTGGTCTACAAGAACCTGACTGTCTCTAGTGAAGGTAAACTCAGCAGGAATGATTTCATCAACTCGTGGTTCGCGTAGAGGTTCTTGATGTTCTCTACCCCTAGACAGAGATCTGGAAACCCTAGATTTGGAGAAGACTAAAGACCGAGCCGAAGGAGGGGAAACAATCTGAGAAGAAGAAGAGCCTATCGAATGAGTAGAGCCTAAACTCCTCAGTCTACCACCCCTCCGACTCCGAGTCGGAGTGGAAGAGGGTGTCAGCTCATCAACGTTTATGACTCCCTTAGATTTGTTTGAAGAAGAAATATCTACAAAGGCAAAGGAAAAATTTCTTTACAAATAAAGTTTGAAAGAAAAGGAAAAGGGGGTATTTATACTCAAAGACTCCGTCAAAATAAAAAAAAATGGAAAAAAAAGCAATGATATGAAAACCATAATTGAAGACTTCGTGACTGATGCAGCCACAAGAAAGCCCTAAAAGGCATTGTATAATTGCAGAACCAACCCAAGAATTCCACGTGGCATAAGAATTAAATGGAAGTGACAAGCGATGCTTACGTACAGGAAAAGATACAATGATTCGAGTAAAGCGGCGGAAAAATATTCCCGCCATAAATGAGTATCCTCTTACCAAATATTAATTGATAAATATATGGTAAGTGGGGGGACTATCTGTATTGGTAAAAAAGAGCTTCACACGTATAATAAATCTTGATGACTCAGTAGTCTACATGGAGCAATGAAGACACGACAACTGGACGGGACTCTAAGAAGAGGTACGAGGCAAAGAGGCACGGCAAATCACACTGATGGGTTAATTAGCTACAGAAGTCTCAACCTGATTGAGAAGATGAAGAGACAAAGTCAAAAGTGTATTTGGACGGAATAAAGGGCAGATTCAGAGATCTTTAAATTAGAGATCCATACGTTACACAACAGTCACTCAACAGTTACGGTTGATTCATTGCAACGTTACATTAGAGTCATTATTAGTCATTAATGCTCAATCACCAAAAAAAGGTAGCCGTTATGTTATGAAATTCCCTATATAAAGGAGAAAAATATAACCTGTAAAGGGGAGAAAAAACCATTCGAACTACTATCGCAATATACTTACTTTTTGTGCATCTTACTATTTTCCATTTATAAGTTTGCCTACAATTATAATCTTATACTTTGGTTATCAGAAACTCGTGTTCTTCTTAAAATATCTTTGGGCAAAGAATCCAATTCTTTGGTTAAACAATTGCATTAGGTGATTTGGCAGTTGGTTTAGGGTCGATCGAATTAATGTGAGCCTACTTGCTTTTGTTAAGAAGTGTGTTTTCCAACCCGCTAACTTTGTTTTGAAATTGTCAATGAGGAACTGGTAGTCTCTTTGAGATGGTTTGTTTGTAAAAATAGGAAATCCTAAATATTTTCCAAAAGTCTTCCCTTCTTTCATATGCAGTTGTTGCAAAACAGTTGCCTTTATGGCTGGTTTAACATTTTTGAAAAGAAAATGTAACGACCCGACCGGTCGTTTTGCATTATCGGACCCCATTTCCCTAAATTAAAATTCATGTATCATCTTATTATTATTTATGACTTGCGGGGACAGGTGGTTCGGGATTCGGAAGCGTTTAGACTGGTATAGGAACACTTAGTTCCTTAAGGTTGGCCTTTAAGACCAAAGTTTGACTTCGGTCAACATTTTTAGTAAACGACCTTGGAATTGAGTTTCAACGATTCGGTAGCTTCGTATGATTATCTCGGACTTGGGCGTAAGCTCTAAATGGGTTTTGGATGACCCGGGAGCGTTTCGGCGCCCAATATCGAAATAAGAATTTCCTTAAGTTAATATTGTGGTTTGGGACGTATTTTTGTGTTATCGAGGTCCAAAGGGAATTATGAGATCGGGAATAGTTCTGTTATGTCACTTATGACTTGCCTGCAAAATTTGGTGTCATTCCGAGTGGTATAGGTCGGTACGGCGCATTGTTAGCGAATTCTAGAACTTTAAGTTCAAAGTTTGATTCAATTTGGTTTTGTGGTCGAATTCTTAGTTTTGTTGTTGTTTTTCACGTTCGGAAGATTCAAGCGAGTCTGTATCATGAATACAGACCTGTCAGCGCCTTTGGACGGGGTTTCGAGGGGCTTGCGTGAGTTTCGGACCCCTCGGAGTTAAATGCAAAACACTAGAATTTTTGTGTCTGGTTTCCTTCTATGTGTTCGCGGTTGCTCTGCCACATTCGCATAGAAGGATCTGCGCAGGGGTGAAAATTTTTCCTCATTCGCATAGGGTAGGGCATTGGGCCAGACCAGATGGGCCTTTACTCAGTGCGTTCGCACCCCACCCCACCCCCCAGCCGCGTTCGCGTAGGTCTAGCCAAGCTAGCCTCCGCGTTCGCGAAGACCTCTTCGCGTTAGCATAGAAGGCCTCATCAGGCCTTGGCCATTTGTTCATCGTGAACACACTGCCCCTAATGCGTTCGCATAGAAGGGGCAGCTGTGCAGTGTGTTTTTATAACGGGATTTAATTCATTTCTTCATCTTCTTCTTCTTCCTTGGGACGATTTTCAGCATTCAAGAGGGGCAAACGACCTAGTTATTGAAGGTAAGTAAATTCTACCCTAATATTAGTTTCATGCATGGATTAACTACATAATTAGTGAAAACTAAGGATTTGGGGTAGTAACCTATGGCTTTTGAAAATGTAGAAATTACCCGTCAATTATCTATGAAATCAATTAAAAATCATGTATTAATGATCCTTAGGCTATGGGTGAGTGTTTCCTTCGAGAATTTTTGGAATCCGAGCATGTGGGCCCGGGGTTGGATTTAAGGATTTCTTCAAGAATGAAGAATTTGACTAAGTAGTAGGAGAATTTCATGCTTTGAGTATAAATTGATATATTTGTATAACATTTGGCTAGTTTCGAATCCGTGTGTGCGAGTTTGGAGTTTCGGGCGCGTTCGTGACCCGGAGAGTAGGTTCGACGCGAGGTGAGTCTCCTTTATAACCTTGTAAGAGGGAACTGTCCCCCTAGGTGCTTTAAATAACTATGTGCTAATGTTTGTGGGGCTACGTACGCGCCAAGTGATGAGAGTCTATACGTAGCGACTATTATTGTCATGTCCGGGTAGTTAGGCCTACACCATGCCTTATGTTTTCCTTGAAATGAAATATATGCTTAGTGAATTAATGTTACATGTGGATTGTTTCCCTGAGATCATGGAATTTAAGTAATTTTAAGGAATGTTCACGAAAAATAAATTATAAAGAGTAAATGTGTGGATTGTGTGTGCATGTGACCGTTTCGCAATTTACATTCTGCGAGCGGAGTGTTATTTCCCCCACTCTCATGGGAGTGGGCCGTACGCCACAGCGAGATTGAAAGACATATTATGGTTCGGGCCGTTCGACCCTCGACAGTGCACAAATATGATCATTATGATGGCTCAAGCCAGTTGTCCTTATCCTGTATGCGCATGCTAAATTGTTAATGATTCTTTTATGGATTGGAGTGGTCAGATATATATTTAAAGGAAATAAAAGAATAATGAAGTAGAAATTTTAAGTTTACTTCCAGTATTTATTTGAACTACTGTTACTTTTAAATGTTTACTGTTTTTATCCTCCTCGTATGTCTGTTACTGATATTATATCATGCTTAATCATTTTGTTGGACCTTAGTAAGTGTCAAGTCGACCACTCGTCACTACTTCTTCGAGGTTAAGCAGGATACTCACTGGGTACATATTTGTTTATGTACTCATGCTACGCTTTTGTACTTAATTGTATAGGTTCTGAGGCTGGTGCATCTGGTTATCAGACCGAAGCTCGATTCTGATCATAGTTGGACCTGACTTCACGGTGAGCTGCTTCTACTGACGATCCTCGGCAACACCATGGAGTTTTCTTTTACTTATTTTTCGTCTATTTCTTTCAGACAGTGGGATTGTATATTATATCTTTTATATATTCTGTTAGTATGCCCGTAGGACTTGTGACACTAGTTCCTGGCACACACGTAGTGGTTATTTTGGTTTGCGGGTATGTATATATATATTGGCTCACTCCTCTTTACGACTGCTTTTGGTTAAAAATGGCTTACTATCTTTTTCAATTAATGTTTTGAACTTTAAAACTTGGCACGTGTTGGGATGTTTAATCAAATATGGGAAAAATCCTTAGCAATCTAAGTGTGGGCTTGCCTAACCCCGGTGTTGGGTGCCATCATGACCTATGTTAGTATTTTGGGTCGTGACAGAAAACTTTTGTTTTATCTCTGTTAAGGGTTTGGCCCGAGTGGTATGTGAAGTGGGTGATAGTATTAGCAATTGATTGCAAGTATTGCCTGTGATTTTTTCTGTGAGGATAATGGGATCAGCAAAGAGTAAGTGAGATAGTTAGGGATCCCTTCTAGCTAGAGAGATTGGTATCCAAGCATGATGGTCAACTTCAGTACATATGTTACGTGAGAGCATTTCAAGACAGAGAATGAAAATATACAGGGATAAAGGATCTCCCTGTCTTATGCCACGTGTGGGGTGAAAATATTATGTTGTATTTCCATTAATAATAATGGAAGTTGAAGTAGTTGTGATGCAAGACATGATTAATTTGATAATAGTGTAGGGAAAATTGAGAGTAGTTAAAGTGTTATGTATGAATGACCATTCTAATTTGTCAAAAGATTTTTCAAGATCCAGCTTAAGGAGCATATTGTAATTATTTCCTTTCATTTTTTGAAATTTATTGATTATTTCTTGGATAATGATAGCATTGTTTGTCGCTCTCCTATTTTTCTGGAAACTAGATTGAGTTGGATGAATAATATGTTCCAGAATAGGTTTTAGTCTATTGACAATAATTTTTGTAATAATCCTATAGATAGTATTACAAAGGCTAATAGGACGATAATGATTTACTGAAGAGGCGTTTTTATTCTTAGGAATCAGGAAAATTAATGTTGTGTTGATGGATGGATTAATCTGATGGTCAAGAAATACTTTGTGGCAAAAATATTTAACGGATGTTCCTATAGTATCCCAATAGTTTTGATAGAAAAAAGGGAGTATACCATCAGGGCCTGGAGCCTTAAAAGGTTTGAATGATTTCATGGCCTTTATTATTTCATAATCTTGTAATGGCTTAGTTAAATCGTAGCAATCCTCCTAGGAGAGGATGTTGTATAATTGGATTATTTTAGTTTGATCTGAGGCAGTTTGTTGTGTAGTGAATAGATTTTGATAGTAATATAAAATGTTCTACCTTATTGTAAGTTGATCCGTACCCAATTTCCTCTGAGGTCATGTAAGGCAGTTATTCGATTATGTCTGCGCCTATTTAGAGCGGTAAGGTGAAAAAACTTTGTGTTAGTATCACCGTCATTTAACCAATTTATACGTGATTTTAATTTCCAACAGTCCTCTTCTAGTTTTAGGACTTGATTGAATTCAAGTATAAGTTGTTGTTCTAAACTGTGAAGAAAAGGACTTGTGGGGTAATGTGGTGAATATTGAAGGCCACCTATTCGGGCCAATATTTTCCTTTTACGTTTAAAAATATTGCCAAAAATCAATCGATTCCATTCCTGAACTATTTTTGTAAAGTAATTAATTGTCCTGATCAAGTGTTGTTTGTCCTGCCAAGCATGTTCTATTAAGGACAGGATGTTTGGATGTGTTGTCCAAATTATTTCAAAGCAAAATATTTTTTTTCTATTTATTGTATGATGTTGCAATTCTAGTAAAATGGGGCAGTGATCGGAATGTGTACGTGGTAGATGAGTCAATAATGCATCCGGATACTTATTCAGCCACTCATAATTCACTAGAACACGATCAATACGTTCTAATATATTATGACGGTTTGACCTACTATTTGTCCAAGTATATCTACTGCCTTTATAGCCTAAATCAGTAAGATGGCCGTAGTTTATACAATCTATGAAGTAATTTTTACGTAAATTATTGATAGGCAGGCCTCCAAATTTATCTTGTGCATGCATAATTTCATTAAAATCCCTGCCTATAACCCATGGATCTTTGTAATTATCATACACAGCTCTAAGATTTTCCCATAATAATTTCCTATTAACTAACACTTTACTAGCATATATAGCAGTAAATAACCATGTGAAATTAAAAGGGTGTACCTGGATATGGAAATGTATTTCTTGGGATGTTGTTGCTACTGGTTCAACTGTGAGTGCCTCTGCAAGCCATAGAATAGCTAACCCCCCCGACTGCCCCACACTAGGTACTTGAATTAACCCGCTAAAGTTAAAATCCTATCTTAACCTATGATGATCTTGACTGTGTGTCTCAAGAAAAACAACCAGTGACGGCCTATTATAATCAAGAACTAAACGAAAGTTCCTCCTAAAATCTGCAGAATGAACACCTCGGCAATTCCAAATAATAAAATTCATGTGGCTATTATGTTGATCCCACACTTGACCTCTCCTCCCCATTCTGAGACTCATATTGTTCTCCCCTGGACGGAGATGTAAGGTTGGGAGTAATAGCATCGCATATTTCCCTACCTCCGGATTTGTTGTTGGGCGTAGACAGAAGGAAACTGTCAGAAGATTTGGAGGGCACCTTACGTGAATTTTTCTTTCATATTCCTCCTTATGGACAAACACTTTGATTCCGTCGAGCCATGCATGATCTGGACGAGTTTCCCTGTTGTAAGTGACTGCCTCGTTGAGCTCCTGCTGGAATTCTGTGTTTTGTTCTTGTAGACTGTGAGGGTGAGGTGGTGACTGGTGGGGAGAGGGAGGCGGGGTGGGTGTGACAGTTTCCATCTGGAGGGGTGGTGGTTGTGGAACAGTGTATGGTTGTATCCTTGGTGTTGTGATAGTAGGAGTTGGATAGAATGGCATTTAAATGTGATTGGGATGAAGATGAGTGGGATCCCAGTGAGGAGTTGGTAATTGTAGAGTTTGGTATGGGGCAAGATATGGTGCTTTCATCATAGACCAATGGTACCGTCCATAGATTTTCGTCCCTAGAATCATTCCTTCCGCCACTATTTGAGCAAGGCCCCGTGGGTTGTTGATGAGGATGGTTACCTCTTGATTGTTGACTTACATCGTGAAGGTTAATGCATGGTTCTATAGACCTACTTCGAGCCAGGATGTTTGAATTTGTGGTGCATTTGGTGTTTGAGCCGTATAGATTATTGTGTTTGGCTCCATGATAAGATATGGAGGGGTTGTGATTGTGGATTCTGTTGGTGGTGGAGACGATGTATCTGGTGGTTTCTATGGTTGTGTGTATTCCATCTGAGATGGTTGAAGTTGAGTTGAGACATTGTATGGAGAAGGGGTTTTAAGGCAGTCAACAATTAATGACGGAGGGGTATGAGTTCAGTCTGTGGAAAGTGTTGCTTCAATGGTTATTGTAGTTGGTTGAAGTGTTGGATTAGAAGCTTGTGTGTTGAGAGTGGATAAATATGTAGGGATTGTTGTAGTGGGGAGGTCATCATTATGCATGTGCATGGGAGACACATTAGGGTTTGGACTTGGACAAGGTAAGCCGTCATTCCTAGGTTTAGTAGGGGTATAATTTGTTTGGTCAGTATAGTGTATTGAATTAGATGAATTTGGCTATGGTATAAGATTATGTTGCATGTGGAGTGGAAGCACGTGTCTTTGTGCATGGTTGTTTGTTGGTGTTAGGTGTTGTGTTTGTGTTGATTGGGCCGAGTGAGGAGATTCATTTAATGTGGGTGTAGTGTTAATCATATTATCGTGTGTGTTTGGGTCTGTAATAGTAAGGAGTAAATGTTCATCAGTTGGGGTATTAATTGTTAAGGAATTGAATTTATTATTAGTGGGTGTAGTTGGTGGTTGATAATGCTTAGTAGTAGTAAACTTTGGATTAGCATTGTTAATGGAGAGATTAGTTAAACTGATGGTGTTTTGGGTAGTTTCTCTATCTAATTTTTGTGTTACTGCATTATTAGCTGGATTCGAAAATATTTGAGTGTTTCTTGTGTTCGAAATACTGGACTTAGCGGAATATTTCCTGGGAAAGTGAACTACTTGCCATGCATCAGTTTTAGGGGGATGGTTAGGGTGTATTCTATCCGTTTCATTTGTCTTAGTGATTTGCGTGGTGGATAAAGAAGTATGCTCCATGAGATGAGTAGAGCAAGTTTTTTTATTATGTCCCATCCTACCACACTTAATGCATAACATATTTAAACCCTCGTGTAGAATAGGTTGCTTATGCTTACCTACATAAATATGTGTTTTGAGTGGTTGATCAAGGGGAAATTCAACGCATAACCTGGCATATAGACCTCTCATGGTAGAAGAAGTACAAGTATCAATAGACAATAGCTTACCGATTTTATTACCCAACCTGTGAAGAATCTGTAAATCATAAAATTGAGTTGGAAGTTCAGGAAGATGTAGCCAAATTGCGGAGTAGTTGATTTGTGATGACCCAAAAGGTCATCCCGTATATTCTAGCTAATTCTATGTTCCGAGGTCGTGAAAACCTCCTTTTACTCGATTTGCATGTGCAACCCGGGCATGTAGCCGCGAAGCCCTTATGTGAAAAACTAATAAAAATGATAATTTTGGATTAGAAATTTGAATAAAGTTGACTTCAGTCAACGTTTTTGGTAAACAGACTCGGACCCGTGATTTGACGGTCCCGGAAGGTCCGTAGGAAAATATAGGACTTGGGAGTATGCCCGAAATCGAATTCCGAGGTCCCAAGTACGATAAATAAATTTTTAAAGAAAATTATTTTCTGAAAAATATAAAGGTTTTTGAAAATGAAATTTGAGGTGAAACTTATGATATCGGGCCCGTATTATGGTTCCGGAGCCTGGTACAGCTTCGATATGATTTATATGTTCTATTTGTGAAATTTGGTAAGAAACGGATTTAGTTTGACGTGATTCGGACCTTAAATACAAAACTTAATGTTCATAGAAGTTTTGAGGAATTTCATGGATTTTTAGTTTAATTCATCGTTTTAGTATTGTTTTATGTGGTTTGAAACCTCGAGCGAGTCCGTGTTAGGTTATACGACTTGTGTGTGTGGTTGGACGTGGTCCCAGGGGCCTCAGGTACGTTTCGGATGCTCATCGGATGATATTAGAACTTGGAAGACAGCTGAACCATTGTTGGTTCTAGTGTCTCGCACTTGCGATGGACCTTCCGCAGGTGCGGCGAGGAGCCGCAGGTGCGACCCCAGGCCTTTTAGTGAGTTTTCGTACCTGCGATGGTATTTTCGCAGGTGCAGGACCGCAGAATGCGGTCCCACGGGCGCAGGTTCGGATATTGCTGGGCAATTATATCAGATTCGAGGGCTTAAGCCTATTTTCACCATTTCGAATTTTGGCGCTCGGGAAGGGTGATTTTTGAAGACCTTTGCACCTGGGTAACTTGGGTTAGTGATTTCTAACCTACTTAGATCATTTTTCATGATTCCTATCTTAAATCCGGTCATTTGAATTAGAATTTGGGTGGACGATTTGAGAAAATTTTGATAAACTTCATAGACCAAATTATTGAGTTTTGATTGAGTTTTTGACCTCCGATTTGAGAGATTTCCATA
Organism: Nicotiana knightiana; assembly: GCA_005239525.1. Classification (NCBI taxonomy): domain Eukaryota; kingdom Viridiplantae; phylum Streptophyta; class Magnoliopsida; order Solanales; family Solanaceae; genus Nicotiana; species Nicotiana knightiana. Next base: position 53,833 of record ML416827.1, on the reverse strand, counting down.
TGTTTAGACTCGTGAGTGAATGGGTGTTTGGAAAATATAATTTTTACCCGATTCCGAGACGTGGGCCCGGGAAACTTTTTGGGCGAATTTTCTAATTTCGCGTATTAGCTTCGAACTTATTAGTTATTTTGTTTCCTTGAGATGATATTTACACTATGCAATCGAATTGTCTAGATTTGGGCTACCCGGAGTTGGGTACTCGTGGCAAGAGTGTGGTATTGAGTTGATTAGCGCAGTCAAGGTGAGTATCTTGCCTAACCTTGTGTTGGGGGACTACCCCTTAGGATTGAGTCTTCTATGTGGATTGTAGCCCGCGTACGCGAGGTGACGAGTGCGTACTCGGACTTATTTGCAAATAGATTGCCCTTTAGGGATTTCTAGGTCCTTATATTCCCTGCGTATGAATTGAAATTGTTATATTTAAATTCTTGATTTCTAGTTTCATCTCTGCCTGCTCAAATTAGAAGTACTTGCCTAGCATTCCTTGTTTCTTATGATCTTAATTGACTTAAATGAATACTTTATTTTTCCCACCGTTATACTATATATTTCTTCATACGCTGCCTATGTGACTAAAACTAGTATAATCTCGCCCTATAAATGGCTAACAAGTAATTGGAATATCTATACGTTGGTCAAGCATGCCCGTGAGTCGTACATTGTGATTTAAATGATTTTCCTCTTAAGTAATACTCAGGTTTAATTGATGACCGCCCATGTTGATGGTATTCTTTGATGTTGCGTATTTACTGAGCATTTGTTCAAACTGAGTTTATTCGGTGAAGCTAATTGTCTAAGTGAGATTGGGTATAGCTGATTCCCTTGCCGGAATGATTTGGTTTCTTGGTTGCGAACTTGAATATATAGAATCGTTGCTATATTTGTCTTGTTTTCCCCTCGTTATGTTGTTTTCTCTTTGTGCTTGGCATTCCTTTCAGTGGTTATTTCTTATGAGTGAGTTTTTACCATTTTTTTGATTTAAGAGCCCGTTTAGATTGGCTTAAAAAAATGGCTTTTAAGACAAGTGCTTAAAAGCAGCTTTTAAGTGCTGGAGCTTATTTTATAAATAAGTCGTTACATGTTTGGACAAAAGTGCTAAAGCTTAAANAAAAAAAATTCTTGTGCAGGAGTGGGGGCAGGGGGTGGGGGTGAGGGGTGGGGAGGGGTGTAGAAAAAAAAGAAATTTTAATAGTTTCTTTGACGGAGGATAATTTTGGTATTATAAAAATTTATAAGGGACAAATGAGTAATTTATTGATCAAACTAAAATGGCTTTTAAGCCAAAATAAAAAAAGTTAGGATCAACCAACTTCTTGCTTTTGGCTTTTTTTAAGCATTTTTTAGCTTTTTTTAAGAAGCTTTTTTTTTTTTTGCCAAACACTCCATTTAATAAAAAAAAATACTTAAAAGCTCAGCTTTTAAGCCCATCCAAACACCCTCTAAGTCTTTGTATTGATTTGCTCATCGCACTTGGCATTCGGTCTTGTTTGCTTTTGCACCGATTGTAGAAATATATGTTGTTTCTGTCGCATTCTGGTTGTTTTCCTCAGTGGCTGCATTGCATACTTAAATTGAAACTACAGACGAGATTTTGGGAGCTTTCCCCATGTACTGCATTGCATGACAAATTCTGAGTTGCGGACTGAGTTCCAGTGGCTTTGTCATTGAGGAGATTTGGATCGAAGAATATATATATATATATATATATATATATATAAATTGAAAAGTATAGCTGAAAAGCAATTATCTCCAGGAAAAGTTATGTCTGAAGGACTTCTATTTCGAAAGTATATTTGAAAAGTATTTGTCTTGCAGAAAAAAGATGTTTGAAAGAGCAGTATTTGGGAAAGTATATTTTGAACATCACGTGTTTTGATGATGNGTTGCTAGTGCTTTTATTGGATTGTGATTCCCGCCATTTGGATTGCATTCTTTCCATTCTCTTTGCGTATTTCTATTATGTTGTCCGTTGATCGTAATTATTGAATTTTCTTCCGTATTATTCGATCGCGTCGTTAATTATATTAAAAAAATCTTTAGATAGATATTATGTTTCGGTCATTTATACATTTATACCTTTTTACTTATTAGACTGGTGGTGTCTTGACTAGTCCTTGTCATTACTTCATCGAGGTTAGTCTTGATACTTATTGGGCACCGCTGTGGTGTGCTCATACTACACTTCTGCATATTTTTGTGTGCAAATCCAGGTTATTGTTGTTAGTAGCTGCACAGATCATTGTTCAGGAGACTCAAGGTAACCTGTTGTTGCGTTCGCAGGCTTCGGAGTCACCTTCCTATTTTATTTCTATTCAACCGTACTTACTTATTCCTAGACAGTTGTATTTAAATTTGAGAGAAAGATTTCGTAGAGCTTATGATTTGTATTTATCGGGTTTTGGGAAATTGTAAACTTTGTCAAGATGTCTATATCGAGACTGTTATAATTCCTTTATTATTGTGGTCGTTCAGTGAAAATGTTATTACCGACTAGGTGCCATCACGATACCCAACAGAGAGAAATTTGGGCCGTGACATGATTTTTGTTTCTGAGGCCATGAATCTAGGCTCCCATTGACAAACAGAAAAGAAGTGACTTAACACAAACCAAGGGCCATCTTGTAGTGCATGAATCTGATTTTCCTCTTTTTGAAATTTAATAAGAAAAAAATCAGAACCTAAATCTATAAGGGGTAGATTTTCAGTTGGCTTCCATAGTGCATATATTTTTTGTCTAAGCAATTGGTGGCCAATCTTGCGTCCATACACTTTAACAATAACACCATGTTTCTATGGCGCGTAAATGCGATTCTTTTCATCAGCAGCTAAGAGAGATTGAAAAGGTTTAAATAAGAGTGTGCCTAGTGTCTTTTGCTCTCTCTTATTAGAAGAAGGAAGGGGCACGACCCCACTCAGCCTCTTTGCTTAAAAAAAAGGGGGCAAGTCAAGTAAGTAAGCAGTGATCTGAACCAAAGCACAAACTTTGAAATAGAAAGAAAGATAGAGGCTCGCGCGCAAGCCCGCCTCCTTATGTTATGGAAGAATTGAGCTTATTGCTGGGCTGGTTATTCAGAGCCAACAATTGGCTGTCGGATTTCGTCCCACAACTAGAAGAAGATCGCTTCGGGGTCACTGTGGTGTGGTTGAATGTAGAGTGAGTGGGATAAAAATGGAGGGGTCAATGTGTGCCTCCGTTTCATTTATGAGTTCTGGATAAGTGTGTGAAATAGCAGGTATATTGGTGTTTGATGTTTGGGTGGTGTGAGCGATAAGAGAATTAAGGTAAGGTTTACTAATAAGTTCTGACGGTTTGGAAGAGGATTCAGGCTGGTCAATATTCATATTATTGTTAATGATAGGGAGTTGGTAATTCTTTCTTTTGAAAAATAAATTATATCTAATGAAATAAAAATATCAAACTACTTAAAATATTAATATTTCATAACATGTACAATAAGAGATTCATGTATTAAAGTCACACTCACACACACATATTTTTTCTTTTATGTTTTTGTAAATATGCTAATAAGAAACGCAATTCAACTAAGCTATACTTTATATATGTACTAATATTAGCACACTCGTGAATGCGCGAACACTAATTATATCAAATATTTGAGTTATTTGAATTATATGTAAATAATTTTAAAATTTAAACCTTCTCGATAAATATAGATATTCATTGGATATTAATTAAAAAACACTACGTGAAAAAGATTAACTATTTCTCAAATGTCCTAGTTATAGTTCCATTTTTTTTATATCATTCTCGCCGGTGTCATTAGATCCTAAAAATAATCAGGAAGCAAAAATATCAAAGGTTGAGACTATGAAGGACTCTTTGGATCCGACTTGACTCTTTCATTATTACTTGAACTCTTATTAGGTGTGTTGATATCTTTCAAAAAATATTTCAATTTTAAAATTTCAGTTTCTAAAACTTAAATTTTCAATAGTAATTATTTTTATAATAATGAAAGTGAAAATATTATCGACTATCTAAACATTTTAAAAATTATTTATCTAGTGAATTCCCTCTCCCCCCCCCCAAGTATGATTCTTTGATATTTGACATTAACCATGTTAAATATTTGAGTTATTTGAATTATATGTAAATAACCTTAAAATTTGAACCTTCTAGATAAGCGTTAGATATTACTCCATCCAGTCCACACTAAGTAACCAATTTACCTTTTGGCACACCCATTAAGGAAATACGAACTCCAAGAGAAAAAAAAAGATGTATTTACTAAATTAACCTTATTTACCTGTTACCTTGACACATTGGAATATGTAAATCAGGAAAAAATTTGAAAAAATAAAATTAATTCCTTCTTGATTATGTAAATGGACACTTATTTTGGACCAAAATATAAAGGTAAAATGGTTACTTATTGTGGCCCACACAGAGTAATTAAGAAACACTAAATGAAAAAGGACTAATATTTTCTCAAATCTTAGTGATAATTTTATTTTTGCACCATTCTTATTGGTCTCATTGAAACCTTATAGCCACAAAGCGAAATAATAACTCGTATTTATGGCAAAGCACATAGGTTGACACAATGAACGATTCTTTGGTTATGACGTGACATTTACTACGACTTGAACTCTTATTTGGTATGTTGTTATCCTTCAAAAAACGTTTCTATTTTGAAATTCCAATTTCTAAAACTTTATATATATTTCAATAATGATTATATTTATAATGATACAAGTGAAGATATTATCCTTAATTTAAAATTCACTTTAATCGGATATCTAAAATTTAAGTGATTCTTTAGCCGGTGAAACTTTATTTTAGTATGACTTTGTTTTGAGTTTATTTATATCTCTAGCCACTTATTTTAAATTTTGAATATACTATGTATACAATTATTTTGTTCTTTGAATCATTAAATGTTAAATTAGTTGATTGTCGTTATATAACATTATATTATCTTTAAATTGCCAAGTAATTTTTTCTCGACATCATACTTGGCATAACATCAATGCAAACTACTAAAATTGAATTTAAATTCAAATTCGAATGTCATAACAGTTTGTTAGTAATAGTGATTTTTTAAAAACGACACACAATGTAAATTAAAAAAAATATTCTAAGATATTCTTATCTTATAATCTATGTATTTGAGTTGAAAAAATGTTCGAAATCGATGAGATCAGCTTTCAAATTTTTATACTCAACAAAGATGCAACAGAAGAAGAAATTTGTTGCCATCTCTTATTTCTGGTTTTTAGATTTTTCATAAAAAAATTTCATATTTATTTTCTTTGATATTATTTTTTATGTCTTATTTATTTTGTTACAAAAAATTAATTTATTTCACTATAAAAGGATAAGTCTTAATAGAAATTATCCACATAAGAACATTATTTATATTTTTAATCTTTGGTTGAAATTTTTTATTTTTTTCTTTTGGATTTATCCAATCAACCTAAATAGGTGTTCACCCAACCACTTAAATTAAAAAAATTGAAGGATATATAATTTCTATATAATTCATATATAATACGTGTATAATAGTGTGTTCTCAGTATATCATTTATGTATATTAGCTATAAAAAGTAAACAATGCATGTGGCCGGATATTTATGAAGATATTCCATAGGATTTCGGTTTCTTGATTTTATCCATTATATGACTTCTATTATAATAATTTTAAAAACTCTCTATTAAAATTCAAAAATATCTTATCTTTTTATTTTTAAATTATATTATATTTTAATAAATAATCCCATTTCAAAAAATTTATTTACATTTTAATAAAAATATTTCACGTCATACCCATTTGTTTTTTTAAATATACTTTTTTTTACACTTGAAAATCACTATATGAACTATCAATTAAAAACCAATATTACTCTTTTTGAATTCGGGAAAAAAAATATTTCACATAATATAATAATGAATTCGAGAAAAAAAATCTTTCACATAATCTAATGATCCAAAGCTAATGTTCCTCAATGAAAAAAATAGTATACATTTTGCAATGTTGGCTTGACTGCGGCTAAATGAAGAGGTTTCAGCTTATACCCTTTAATTCCTAGAATGAGCTAAATTGAAAATTTAAATTTAACAATAGCAATTGTATAGCTAAAGTTTTGTTATTTGTTTGATGTCCGTTTATACAAATTGACTCTTCAAACGAACAAACATTGTTCAACAAAAAATAAAAATAATTATTTTTTTTAATATTAACTGACTTTTGTGATGTTTTTATCTCCAACATGTAGGTTTATTTCATTATATATAGTAAACTCTTATTCGATTTAAAAAAAATATATATATATATATATATATATTTTTTTTTATTTTTTTTTTGTTTTGACTCTTCTCGACGATGGATCTCCTAGACAGTTTTCTTGAGGGAAGCAAGTCTAACGAAAAAAAAAAAAAAACAAAAAGATTTTTGTTTTAGGTAGTGTAGTAATTCCCCCTTGGTTTTTCTTTGGACCACGGTTCTTTTCCAAGGGTTTTTAATTGAACCGGGTGTAGGTAGTTTTTAATTTTTAGGAGTAG
>ML416827.1:29678-46342 GCA_005239525.1 Nicotiana knightiana | reverse complement strand
TATATATATATATATATATATATATATATATATATATATATATATATATATATATATATATATAACATAATCAAATATAGAATAAAGTTATCATATACTATTGGCATTATTAGCTTGCCACTTGGCTTAACCACAATGCCAATTATATATGATAACTGTATTGGTCAAAATTTGGGCTGAACTTAATAACTTCAAATGGACAAGATGTGTCGAGTTCGAAGCCGACCACGGCTCAGTCGAGAGGAGTTGCCCAAAGAAGGACTAGCGCCGAGGTCGTGTAGAGAAAGAATAACGACAAGGGTTAGAATGAGTCTTAGAATAGCGGGAAGAAATATTCCATTGAATATTCCTCCAATTGTACTTTTTAGGGTTCCTAAGGAATATCTCCTATAAATAGGAAGAGATAAGGAACAAAAAGGGGATCTTCACTTTGATGATAAGAACATATTGTAAAGGGTTGACTATAAAATATACAAAAGCTTTTCTTGTCCACTGATTCTATTGCTCAATATACATCTTTTATTCACAAGATCCAAGGATTCCTTGTCCACCTTCGAGTTCTACTATCTCAAGTTCTTGTAAGAAAGGAGAATCATCCAAGTCATCTAACATTTGGGTGACAAACTCCTTTAATTTACATTTATTGTCATTATCCACATTTATTGCATACTTTCTTTAATACATTCATTGACAATCATTGAGAATTCTGGTTGGCATTCATTAATATTGGACACGACCCTACTTCATCGATATATCTAAACTGCAGATCTGGTGGTTATTATCTTTAACTAGAATTCACCCTCTATTTTCTCACTAATAATTTGACAAAAGAGTTTAACACATTTTTGGTAAAACAATTTGGCGCAGCCTGTGGGAGGTTCTAGTTAAAATTTTAGTTTCCTCTAGATCTAAAAAGAAAAAACAACAACAGTCATCTTTTCCTATTTGCACGAGCTAACAATGGCAGGAAAAAGGAGATGAAAGACTGAAAGCAGTAATGGATGTCACTGCCAACCTCCTAAGCACCATCAACGAGGTTGAAAGAGAAGATGAGGAGAATGTGACGCCGAGTGCCTCACCCAAGAGGAGTGACTCACCTCCCCCTCATGGGAGTGTAACCGCCTCACGCGAGAGGGGAGCCTCCACTTCCACAACTGAGGAAGCGCCACCAGCAGTGAAAAAACTAGTAGAGGCGTGGTTGACAAGTACTCTAAACAACATACTCGACAAACCTGCTCAAGGGGTGAGTAGGAGCACCGCACGAGCGGACACCACCGCAACCAACAACGAGCAGCACGTTCCTCTCCCAACAGGTAACAATCACACCGTTGTTGATGCAGGTATTGACACGCTCGCAGCCATCCTGAAGAAAATGGAAGAAATGGAGAATGATAACAAAGCGCTCCGCGACCAAATGAGGGAGCACCAAGAAAGGGTTGATAAGATACCGGGTGCCCAAAACTTCTACCAAAATGGGACGTCGGTCGGTTCGTTGAGCAACCATACAGCGAGGAGGCATCCCCACATGCCATACCCAAAACCTTCAAAATACCACCATATTTGAAGATATATGACGGCACAACAGACCCTGAAGACCATATCATTCATTATGTCACGACGGTAAAAGGCAACAACCTCTCGAAAGAGCAGGTACCATCGGTGCTGCTGAAGAAGTTCGGCAAAACCCTAACAGGGGGAGCCCGAACATGGTACTCACAATTACCAGCACGTTCGATAACGACATTCGAGGAAATGGCCGACAAGTTTGTCACCGCCCACGTGGGGGTCAAAAATGTAGAGGCTAGGGTGAATGACATATTCGCCGTTAGACAATCGCCTGACGAGGGACTTAGGGACTTCCTCGCCCGGTTCAACAGAGTAAGAATGAGCCTACCAAACGTATTAGAAGGGATGTCAGTAGCAGCCTTCCAAAATGGGTTAAATAGGAACAGATCAAGGGCGACCAAAAAGTTGTAAGCAGACTCATGAAATACCCTCCCACTACCTGGGAAGAAATTCATAACGCCTACTGTGTCAAGGTAAGAGCGAATGAAGACGACCTCAACTGTCCAACTCAACGACTAACATCATTCCAAACGGAGTCGAGGAAAGACCGTCGTAATGACAGCGGAAGACATCATTTAGGTCTACGCGTCAATCGAGAAAGGCACCAACTATATATCAGAACGGCAATTCCGCTGTCTCCCCGCCAAACCAAAGGGTCGTCCAGGTCCAACACCGGGACTCACCGAAACAAAAGAGGTATGCCTCCACTTTTATCTGCTCACAATTTTTGTGTTTCCCCTTCAGAAATTGTGTACGCCCTAGAGAAGCTCGGCCCTAAGGTGAAGTGGCCGCAAAAGATGAAGTCCGACAAAAATTCCAGAAAGTCGAATGCACTCTGTGAGTTCCATCAAGAGCGAGGCCATAAGACCGAGGACTGCATAGCCCTATGGCAAGAGGTGGTGAACATGCTTCACCAAGGACATTTAAGGGAGTTGATGAGCGACCGAGGAAGAGCCAATTTTGGCCGCGGACGAGAACAACATCAAGGCCCTCCAAATCTACCCTCCCTCGCACACACCATCCAAATGATCATCGGCGGAGGTGACGAAGCAACAATCAACCACGTGAAGTTCACCGCCACACACAAACTGAAGCGGTCGATCACCCATGAACGCTATGATGACTACGGAGACAGTATCATAGATACCCACGGTTTGACCTTTCCTCACTTCGACGCTCTCGTCATTACTTTACGTATTTCAGATACTGATGTGAAAAGAATCATGGTAGACGACGGGAGCGTCACATGTATTATCCACCCCCGAGTTCTCACACAAATGAGGCTCGAGGACAAGATAGTACCACACTGCATAACACTAACAGGTTTTAACCAGGACATAGCCTACAACGCCATCATAGGGCGACCCTGGATACACGCCATGAGGGCCATCTCGTCCAGCTTATATCAGGTCATCAAGTTTCCTACACCGTGGGGAATATTCAGCATCCGTGGTGAACAGCGCACAACCCAATAATGCTACTGCATCACCCAAGATTGCACATACACTCAACAATTAAAAGGAGAGGGCTCGGGAGCATAGCAATTACCGAAGTCGGGGCCTGAACTCGACGAGCAAAAAGACGTCATCAAGGACCCCGACATCGTGGAAGCCACAGGGTCAATGGTAGAAGACCTTGATCCTGTCCAACTGGATAGCAACGACCACAACAAAAAGGCTTATATCGGCCACAAGCTCTCAGAACGAGGTACATTTCATAAAATTTTAATTGACAACGCCAATCTGTTTGCTTTCTCCTATGCAGATATGCCAGGTATCCTGAAAGACATTGCTGCACAAAAGCTAAATGTCGATCCACTCTACCCGCCGGTATGGAGAATCATAAGAAAGTTCAACGCACAATCGACGAGGCCGTCCGCGAAGAGGTGGAAAAATTTCCCACCAACATGTCCATCCGAGATTCAAAGTACCCCCAACGGGTTGCCAACGTGGTCATGGTAAAAAAAGGGAAATGGTGCATGTGCATGGATTTCACGGACCTGAACAAAGCCTGCCCGAAAAAATCCTTTCCATTGCCTCACATCGATCAACTCATCGACGCAACAGCGGGGCACGAGTTATTAAGTTTCTTGGACGCCTACTCAAGCTACAACCAAATCCTCATGGAGGAGGAGGACCAGGAAAAAAACCACTTTCATCACCCACCAGGGACATACTGCTACAGAGTCATGTCGTTCGGATTGAAGAATACAGGGGCGATTTATCAAAGGCTGGTCACCAAGATGTTCAAATACGAACTCGGCAAAACAATGGAAGTCTATATCGACGATATGTTGGTCAAATCAAAAGGAAAAGAAGACCACATCGACCACTTGAGGGAAGCCTTCGATATACTTAGGCAATACGGCATGAACCTGAACCCCGAAAAATGTACCTTCGACGTAACCTCTGGGTAGTTCCTCGGTTTCTTGGTGTCGGAGAGAGGCATTGAGTTCAACCCCGACCAAATCAAATCCATATAGGGAATACCCGAAATTTTGACCAGCAAGAAGTAGGTGCAAAAGTAGACCGGCCGCATAACCCTGTCAAGGTTTACCTCACGATCCTCTGATAGATGCCACAAATACTTCAACAGACTCCAATGGAATCCCGAGTGTATCAAGGCCCTAAGAGAACTAAAGGCATACTTGTGCTCGCCCTCGCTACTCGCCAAAGCAGAACCCGACGAGCGTCTCTTAATCTACTTGGTCGTATCAGACATCGCAGAAAGGCAGTCTTGGTCCGTGAGAACAAAGGTACGCAATCTCCAATCTTTTACATTAGCAAAACCCTGGTCGATGCCGAAATGAGGTACCCCCACCTCAAAAAGCTGGCACTGGCATTGGTCGTAGCTTCACGAAATCTTAGACCCTATTTTCAATTCCATCCCATATTGGTGGTCACGACCTTCCCACTAAGAAGCATCCTACATAAACCCGAGTTGTCGGGGAGATTGGCCAAGTGGAGCATCGAATTAAGCGAGCACGATATAACATATCAGCCATGAACTGCGACTTCGTCGCCGATTTCAGTGCAAAAATAATGCCTGAGGTCGAGCAGGAAACTTCTCGTACCTCTCCCAAGCTACCCGACCTATGGGTTCTATACATCGATGGCTCCTCCAACGCGTTAGAATCCGGACTGGTACTTGTACTCGAGGTCCCAACAGGTGAGGTCATCCGCCAGTTCATAAGGTGCCCCAATATGACTAAAAATGAGGCTGAGTACGAGGCAGTAATTGCAGGACTAAGACTAGCTCCCAAGTATGGAGCACGACGATTCATCCTCTGATGTGACTCACAACTCGTTGTTAACCAAATCATAGGGACTTTCCAAATCAAAGAACAGAAGCTACAAAAGTACCAGGTAAAAATTCACAAGCTACTGTCGGAGTTCGACGAATGTCAACTAAACCAAATACCTAGAGCACAAAACATCAAGGCAGACGGCCTCGCCAAACTAGCGGCAGCCACCAAGAATATAAGCGGAAAGGAAAATGTGGTCACCCTCCTCCATTCGTCAATAGACCAAATTGAGGTACACAGTGTAAACTTAACTTGGGACTGGCGCAACCGTATTATGTCATATTTGCAGGAGGGAGTGCTTCCATCAGACAAAAAAAAAAGCCAAGAAGCTTTGAATGCAGGCGGTCAGATACAGCATCATCAACCATGACTTGTACAAAAGAATGTTTTGCGGGCCCCTTGGCGAAATGCCTAGGGCCAAACCAAACCAGGCGCGTCCTCGAGGAAGTACATGAAGGCCACTGCGGAGCCCATACCGATAATCGAGCCCTCGTTAGATGCCTTATACGAGCAGGCTATTACTGGCCCACCATGAAAAAGGAAGCCACCAACTTCGTTAGAAAGTGATAGCAGTGCCAGAAATATGCTCCAATGATCCACCAAGAGGGCGAGCACTTCCACTCAGTCACATCACCATGGCCATTCATCAAATGGAGAATGGACATTGTTGGACCGCTTTCAGCGGGACGAGGTAATGTATAATTTCTTTTGGTATTAATTGACTACTTTTCTAAATGGGTAGAAGAAGGCGCATTCGCCCAAATACGCGAACAAGAAGTTATCACATTCATATGGAGGAACATCATATACCGCTTCGGCATCCCCAAAGCAATCAGTTGTGACAATGGACCCCAGTTCACCGGGAAAAAAGACCGCTGAATTCTTTGCGAAATGGCACATCAAGAGAATTCTCTCCAAGCCATACCATCTTGTAGGAAACTGATAACTAAGGATTTTAACATACTATTTACCCTGTGGATATTGATCCCAACCTTTCGGGCAAAATCTTCATCGACCCCTCCTCGCAATTATATAGTGGTGCAGGGTTAGAGTCGATCACTTTTTGGCACCGTTGCCGTAGGATTTAAACGGTTTTGGATATCTATATGACTAGTTGTGTGTATTGTTTTTCTTTCCTTCTATTTTACTAACTTGTGTGTTTTAATCGCTTTAGGTACAAATGGTTGATCCTCTTGGAAATGTTCTCCTGGGGGAGGAGGTAGACGATAATGGTGATGATGAGGCTCATTTGGTGCCTCAAGATCAAAGAAGAGGCCTCCAGGCCAATGAAAATATTCCAGCCCCACCCCCAGCCCCTCCAAGAGAAGCTCCTCGAGTGCTTCCAAATGAAGGATATGCTAGTGCGATAGTCCCACCCCGAATCCGGGCGGGCAATTTCTAAATTACAAATGTGATGTTCGTTTTATTGGAGTAGCGAGGGTACTTCACAGGTGCTCCCCATCAGAATGCATATAAACATCTCAAGGGATTCATGGATACTTGTTGGGGAAACAAACAGACAAATGTATCGAAGGGTGCATTGAGACTGAGACTGTTCCCTTTTCACATAGAGTGAAAGCATTGGACTGGCTCGAAATACTCCCCAACCATTCCATCTCTACGTGGGATGAGTTGGCTGACAAGTTTATAGCCAAGTTTTTCTCACCTGGACATATGGCAGCTTTAAGGGATGAAATCTTAGCATTAAAACAGGAACCCAGTGAACCCCTTCATGAGATTTTGGAGAGATATAGAACTATGGTCAAGGAATGCCCCAATAATGAATGACAGAAGCTATGATCCAACAGACATTTTACCGGGGCATAAACACGACCAATCAATATGTGGTAAACCAGTTAGCTGGGGGTAATTTTATGAAGCTGACATATGCTGAAGCCTGTGACATTCTTGATGAAATGGCTGACACTTCTTCAGCGTGGCAAAGTCGGGCAAACGTTCCTCAAGGTGACCCGAATGTGATCAATATTCATAAGGAACTCCAAGACCACGGACAAGCCATAGCTGAATTAACAACAATTATGAACCAGCTTTCCAAAGCACAGCTTCAACAAATCCAAGGACCAAAGCAGTAAATGCAATGGAAGGGGTCAATCTAATGATCAATTGGAGAAGAAAACGTGGCCAAGAAATGCAAAGCAATAATGATCAACATGAGCAAAGTAGAAGTGGCTACAACAATGATGATTCATATGATGACCAAAGTGAAGAAGTATTGTATGCCAACAACTACCAAGGACAACAGAGCAATGCTCCAAATCAACAATGGCGATCTCAAGGGAATAATCAGAATTGGAATAATCAAGGGCAAGGAAACAGGAACAATAACAACAAAAACTCAAACAATTGGGGGAACAACAATCAGAGTTGGGGTGGAAACAACAATTGGAATTGCAATAACAACAATAATTGGGGAGGAAATGGAAATCGGGGGTCGGGCTTTCAAAGGCCCCTGATGTATCAACAACCCAACAATCCACCTCCATATCAATCTCAAGGTCAAAGTTCGTTAAGCAATGATATGGGACGGATCGAGAATATGTTTAAGCAAATGATGGAGAGGACTGTCGATTCTGATGCTCAAATTGCCTCCCACACTACCTCCATCCGCAATCTTGAGGTCCAAATGGGTCAAATCTTGCAAGCATTGAACACTCTCCTTAAGGGGGCACTACCTAGTGACACGGTAGTAAACTCGAAGGGTGGGAACAATAACAATACCAGTCACACAATGTCGGTAACCACAAGGAGCGAAAGAGGTGGTGAAGCAAGTACTTCCAAGCAAAAGAGAGTTGTGTGTGATGATGATGAAACACAAAATGATGATGTTACTATAGCTGATGAGCAAGTGAGTGAAGAGCAATTGCATGGTGAAGTGAGGATTGATATTCATGAAAACAAGGAGGAAACTCAAAATGGCGTGAGCCCGTCTAGAGAACACGTAATAGACATACCAGAGCCGGTAGTGCCAAAAGCCAAGGCTCCCTTGCCAAGGCCTCCTCCACCTTATCCTCAAATACTTGCAAAGCAAAAGAGTGAAAATTAATTCAAGAAGTTTATTGAGGTGATGAAAAACTTGTCTATCAATGTGCCCTTGGTGGAACCTCTTGAGCAAATGTCGGGATACGCCAAGTTTTTGAAAGACTTGGTCACCAAGAAGAGATCTATGGAATGTGAAACCATCAAAATGACTCATCAAGTTAGTGCCATAGTGCACTCTATGGCTCCCAAGCTTGAAGATCCCGACGCATTTACAATTCCATGTACCATTGGGAGTGCAAATTTTGCAAAGTTCTTGTGTGATTTGGGTGCAAGTATAAATTTGATGCCTTACTCCGTATTCAAAACTTTAGGTATTGGTCAACCAAGAGAAACTTCAATGATACTACAAATGATGTTCTTGTGTGGGTCGCAAAGTTTATCTTGCCTACTGATTTTGTGATCCTCGACTGTGAAGTCGACTATGAGGTGCCTATAATATTGGGAAGGCCTTTCCTAGCAACAGGGAAGGACTTGGTGGATGTGGAAGCCAGTGAACTCACCTTCCGGGCGGGCGATGAAAATTTTGTCTTCCACATGTGTAATTCAATGAGGCAACCGAATAGTACTGAGGTTTTCTCTTTTGTGGATCTTCTAACGGAAGTGATAATTGATGATATAAGTGCAATGATCAATGTGGAAGATCCCATGTAAGTTGTTTTGTTGAACCACGAGGATGATGTAAGGGATGGCTTGGTTGAGTGTGCTAATGCATTGCAAGGAATGGGATCCTACTCTTATGGACCTCGTAAGCTCTCCTTGGACTTGGAAAATCATAAGACTCCACCAACAAAGCCCTCGATCGAGGAGCCACCAACTTTGGAGTTGAAGCCTCTCCCATCACACCCCAGGTATGAATTCTTGGGCCCTTCTTCTACATTAATTGTTATCCTTTATGCTTGCTTAACCAAAGTGCAGGTAAACTCCACTCTTAAAGTTCTTCAAAGAAGAAAAAAGGCAATTGGATGGACCTTAGCTAATATTCGGGGCATAAGCCCCGCCTTTTGCATGCATAAAATTATACTTGATGATGATGACAAACCGTCCGTGGAACATCAACAGAGGTTGAACGAGGCTATGCAAGAGGTGTTCAAAAATGAGATTATCAAATGGCTTGATGCATGGGTTATCTATCCAATATCAGACAGTGCATGGACTTCACTGGTGCAATGTGTGCCGAAAATGGGGGGTATGACTGTGGTGAAAAATAAAAAGAATGAGTTGATTCCTACTTGAACCGTAACTGGATGGAGGGTAGGTACGGACTAAAGGAAGCTGAGAAAGGTGACCCGAAAAGATCATTTCCCATTGCCTTTTCTTGATCAGATGCTAGACAGACTTGCCGGGCGGGCCTATTACTGTTTCTTGGATGGGTACTCAGGTTACAATCAGATTCTTATAGCCCCAGAAGATCAAGAGAAAACTACCTTCCCCTGCCCATATGGGACCTTTGCATTCTCTCGGATGCCGTTCGGATTATGTAATGCACCCGCTACATTTCAGTGGTGCATGATGACTATATTTACGGACATGGTGGAGGACGTCCTTGATGTATTTATGGATGATTTTAGTGTGGTTGGAGACGCATTTGAAGAATGTTTGCAAAATCTTGACAAGGTTCTAGCCCGATGTGAATAGACAAATCTTGTGCTTAATTGGGAAAATGCCACTTTATGGTCGAGGAGGGCATTTTCCTCGGCCATAAGATCTCAAAAGGTGGAATCGAAGTGGACAAGGATAAAATAGAAGTGATTTCAAAGCTACCTCCCCGACTTCCGTCAAGGGAGTTAGAAGATTTCTTGGGCATGCGGGGTTCTACCGAAGGTTCATCAAGGACTTTTCCAAAGTGGTGAACCCCCTATGCAAGCTATTAGAGAAGGATGCAAGATTTGATTTCAATGGAGAGTACATGAAGTCCTTTGAGCTCTTGAAGTATAAATTAACAACCACTCCAATCATTACCGCACCAAATTGGAGCTCACTCTTTGAGCTTATGTGCTACGCAAGTGATGTTGCGGTAGGAGCGGTCTTAGGCAACGGGTGAACAAGATATTTCATCTGGTGTACTATGCAAGAAAAACTATTAACTATGCCCATGTTAATTATACAATGACGGAAAAGGAATTGTTAGCAATTGTGTTCGCCATAGAGAAGTTTAGGCCTTATCTCATGGGCGCCAAAGTGATTGTTCATACCGATCACGCGACGCTCCAGTATTTGATGACAAAAAAGGACTCCAAAGCTAGATTGATGAGATGGGTTTTGTTTCTTCAAGAATTTGACCTCAAGATCATTGATAGGAAAGGAAGTGAAAATCAGGTTGCGGATCATTTGTCCCGTCTAGAAGAGTAAGGGAGGCCAAAAGATGGTATTGAAATTAATGATGCTTTCCCTGATGAGCAACTCATCTCGGTTTCTTTGAATGATATGCCTTGGTTTGCGGATGTTGCCAATTTCCTTGTTACCGGCATTGTCCCATGTGAGATCTCTTATAACCAAAGGAAGAAACTCAAACGAGACAGTTTGGACTATTATTGGGATGAGCCCTACTTGTTCAAGATTTGCAATGATGGAGTGATTCTTAGGTGTGTCTCAGAGGAGGAGCAAATGAGCATACTTGATGCTTGTAATTCCTCTCCCTATGGTGGTTATCACAGTGGGGCGAGGAATGCATCCAAGGTTCTGAGCTGTGGTTTTTATTGGCCAACGTTGTATAGAGATGGCAGTGAGCTTGTCAAGAAATGTGATGAATGTTAGAGATCTAGGGGAATATCAAAGAAGGATGAAATGCCTCTCACAACTATTCTTGAAGTTGACATTTTTGACGTATGGGGCATAGACTTCATGGGCCCTTTTGTTAGTTCGTGTGGTATTACCTACATTCTTGTGGCGGTTGATTATGTTTCCAAGTGGGTCGAAGCCGTGGCTTTGCCTAACAACGAAGCCCGGAGTGTAGTAGCATTCCTCAAGAAGAACATATTCACACGGTTTGGGACTCCTCGGGCAATTATCAGTGATGGGAGGTCTCATTTCTGCAATAACGCATTTGATACTTTGCTTGCAAAATATGGTGTCAATAACAAGGTCTCTACTCCTTATCACCCCCAAGCTAGTGGACAAGTGGAGGTTTCAAATAGGAAAATCAAAAGCATCTTGTCGAAAACTGTGAATGCCAATAAACGGATTGATTAAGGAAGCTAGATGATGTGATGTGGGCTAATAGGATTGCATTTAAGACTCCTAGATGATGTGATGTGGGCTTATAGGATTACATTTAAGACTCTAATCGATATGTCTCCATACTGGTTGGTGTTTGGTAAAGCATGTAATTTGCCGGTTGAGCTAGAACATAAAGCATCGTGGGACTTGAAGAGGTTAAATCTTGAGTGAGATGTTACAGCAAATCTCCGGGTGGAACAACTCAATGAGCTAGATGAATTCTGATTTCATGCCTATTCAAGCTCATCCTTGTACAAGAAGAAGATGAAATACTTGCACAATAAATATGCCCGAAACAAGGAATTCAAAGATGGTGATTTGGTCCTTCTCTTCAACTCCTGGTTACGTTTGCTTAAGTCCAAATGGAGTGGCCCCTTTGAGGTAGTGCATGTAACACCTTTTGGTGCTCTTGACTTGAAGAACAAAAAATGTGAAATCTTCCAGGTTAATGGGCATCGTGTGAAGCATCACTTGGGAAAGTTTGATGATAGCCACGTGGTGGCCTTGATAAGGTTGTATTGGTAAAAAAGAATTTCACACGTAAGCCAACTTTTGACAACTCAGCCAGACACGTGGACACAGGAAGACTCGACAGCTGGATGTGATTCTTTGAAGAGGCACGGTACAAAGAGGCACGGTTCAGTAAACCCACGAACTTATCAGCCACGGGAAACTCAACTTGATCAAAACGGGAGAGAGGGACGGTCAGAATGAATCTAGAGAAAGCTACGGGTAGATTCAAGGACCCACAATTGATTACTCGAACATTATGTAACCGAACCCAATTACCGTTATCCTTTGTAACACCTCATTAATGTCATAATTAGTCATTAATGAGGAACCATAGCAAGAGTCGTACGTTATAAGAATCTCCTATATAAGGGAGGGGAATACAACTTGTAAAGGCATCTGGTTCTCAAATACAATCAACTTCGATCTTCTATTTTTCTGCAATATTGTCTATTATTTATTTTTCTCAATTTATCTTGATTATCAATAACCCGTATTCATCTTAAAAATAAGATTTAGTCAAAGGGTCTAATTCTTTGGTTAAACAAATTGGTTCCGTNCCTTTGACTAAATCTTATTTTTTAGAGAAAGCTACGGGTAGATTCAAGGACCCACAATTGATTACTCGAACATTATGTAACCGAACCCAATTACCGTTATCCTTTGTAACACCTCATTAATGTCATAATTAGTCATTAATGAGGAACCATAGCAAGAGTCGTACGTTATAAGAATCTCCTATATAAGGGAGGGGAATACAACTTGTAAAGGCATCTGGTTCTCAAATACAATCAACTTCGATCTTCTATTTTTCTGCAATATTGTCTATTATTTATTTTTCTCAATTTATCTTGATTATCAATAACCCGTATTCATCTTAAAAATAAGATTTAGTCAAAGGGTCTAATTCTTTGGTTAAACAAATTGGTTCCGTTACTGGGAACCTAATAATCTTTGTTTACTTTTCAAGTGATATCCTCTTAATTATGTCAAACCCCAACGACAACAACCAGCAAAGGAGTGGAACCCCAATTCCATCGCCTTCAGGAACCCCACCTGGTTCGAGGGAAAAATCCCCAGAAAGATCTAATAACAACAATGGTGATAATGATCAAACTGTGGAACAAGATCGTGTAAAGCAAATGATTGCAGAGTATGTGAGCCAAGCTTTGCAAGAATTTGCGAGAGGGTTACCGGCAACGTTACCTACACTGCCGACGCCACCCCCCAATAACACCATCACCATGGAAAATCCTCAATCTGGGTTGGCAAACTCAGGAAGAGGAGATACTCCTAATGAATCTCTCGAAACGAGACCAGGTATATCTAATAACTCAGAATTACAAAATTTACTGCTAACCATGCAGAAACAGATGAAGGAGCAGAACGATCGCATCGAACAAATTCCTGGAGTACCACCTATCATCAAAGGCATCGATGTTGATAGATATTCTCAACAACCTTGGAAGCCAAGTGCGGCACCCTTGCCTACACCCAAGAAGTTTAAAATGCCTAACGTTCCCAAATATGATGGAACAACGGACACACGCGACCATGTGACTGCTTTCACTACTGGGGTAAAAGGCAACGACTTAACGAAACAAGAGATTGAATCAGTCCTTGTCAAAAAATTTGGGGAAACACTTACCAAAGGGGCCCTAACCTGGTATTCTCTTCTCCCTGGAAATTCTATTGAATCTTTTGTTGAGCTTGCAGATTTGTTTATAAAAGCACACTCTGGTGCACAAAAATTTGAGAAGAGAATGGAAGACATATTCAAAATAAAATAAGGAGACACGGAACTACTCCGTGAGTTTGTAGATAGGTTTCAACGAGAAAGAATGCAGTTACCCAGGGTGCCTAATAATTGGGCAGCCATGGCATTTGCAAGCAACCTGAACGATAAAAGCTCAGAAGCCACGAGGCGACTTAAAGAGAGTCTAAGAGAATTCCCGGCTACAAAATGGAACGATGTATATAACAAGTACAACACTAAACTCAGAATAGAAGAAGATATCATTGCTCGTTCGAGAGATGAAGATCATTCCAGATCCAGACGTCCTGAATCAGATAGAAGATCAGGTAAAACAGGTACGATCCTTACTTAGGACCCTCGGGATGCGATATCCGCCCGAGGTTTGAAAACACTAGGTCGGACTATAGACCACAAGGAAGAGACGTAGTCTCATCCTCGTCTAGATCCAGAAAAGATCGAGATGAACGACCTAGAGGTAGTACTCAAATTGGGGATCATACATATAGTAAGTACTACTGAACTTGTCTCAATATTGAGGAACATGGGAGACAAGGTTAAGTGGCCCAAAGAGATGCGGTCAAATCCAAGTAGAAGAAACCCAAATCACTGGTGTGAATTTCACAACGATCATGGGCACAAAACTGCGGATTGCAGATTTTTACAAGGTGAAGTAGAAAATTTGTTAAAACGGGGCTATTTAACAGAATTGTTTAGTGATAAAGGTAAACAGGCATATATGAGGAACAGGCAGGAGCCCCCAAAACCTCCTTCTCCAAAACGAACCATTAACGTAATACACGGGGGTGAAGAAGTAAACAGAGTGATTTGCAAAACAACCACAAAGCTCACAATTACACATGGGAAACGGGCTCGTGGAGAAGACGATATAAACTTCAATGATGCAAATATCATCGGATTAATGCTTCCGCACAATGATGATTTAGTAATATCTTTACTTATTCATGACACTAACGTAAAAAGAGTGTTGATTGATCCAAGAAGTTCCGTCAATATCATTTTGCTAAGAGTCGTGGAAGAAATACTACTGGGGAATCAAGTAAACCCAAAAGCACGAGCCATATCAGGGTTTGATAACTCTACGATTATAACAAAAGGAGAAATTGAGCTTAGCACTTATGCTGAGGGGGTGATCAAAAGTACCAGGTTCCAAGTCACCGATACTGACATGGCTTATAACGTGATCATTGGAAGGCCATGGATCCACGACATGAAAGCGATACCCTCCATGTTGCATCAGGTAATTAAATTTCCCTCTGAATGGGGAATCAACAAATCAAAGGAGATCAACAGACCGTAAGAAATATAAACTTTATGTTACACTACAACAAGAAAATAGAGGTGGAAGAATTACGAGATAAGGGAATTTCCCAAGCAGGTAACGCATCCCAAACAAGCATGGAAGAAATTACTACCCAAATAGGTAAGAAAGGTATTATTGATGAAACAGGTACGAAAGAAAATACTTACGAGAAGGAAAATAAAGTTACCACGGAAGGTATACTGTACCACACAGAAACAGATTCTAGATCGGACGTCATTCGTGAACCGGAGGACGATGAGCACATCAAAACAACTGCAGAGGAGCTCGTAACTGTTCCATTATCTGAACAAAAGCCTGAGCAGAAAGTGTATGTAGGCACGAGGCTAGGCCCCGATCAAAGAGGTAAGTTAATTGATTATTTAAAGGCTAACGTAGACTGCTTTGAGTGGTCCCACTCAGATATGACATGCATCCCATCAGAAGTGATTACTCATAAGCTAAATGAAGATCTATCATTCATACCTATTAATGATAGAATGGCAAGTGAAGGGTATGCGTAGATTATACTGATTTAAACAAAGCATGCCCTAAAGATTCATTCCCATTGCCTCATATAGATCAAATGATTGATGCCACCGCAGGTCATGAACTATTAAGCTTTCTAGATGCATATTCTGGTTATAATCAGATTAAAATGGATCCTTTAGAGAGGAAAAAACCTACTTTATCACGAACAGGGGGACTTATTGTTATAAAGTCATGACTTTTGGCCTAAAAAACGCAGGAGCCACCTATCAAAGGCTAGTGACCAAGATGTTCCAAGAACATCTGGGAAAAACGATGGAGGTTTATATTGATGACATGCTGGTAAAGTCAATACAGGAGGAAGATCATTTCCATCACCTTTCTACAACTTTTGATATTCTACGCAGGTATAATATGAAGTTAAATCCAGAGAAATGCGCTTTTGGAGTGCAATCAGGTAAATTTTTGGGTTTCCTTGTGTCAAACAGAGGAATAGAGGTAAATCCCACTCAAATTAAAGCTATAGAGTAAATAACTGATATTTTAACAAATAAAAAGGAAGTTCAAAGACTGACAGGGAGAATAACAGCTTTGGGTAGGTTTATTTCTAAATCTTCCGAAAAAAGTTTTAAATTCTTCTCAGTTCTCAAAAAGCAGAATCAGTTTGAATGGACTGAAGAATGTCAGCAAGCCCTCAAGAACCTGAAGATTTATCTATCGAAACCACCACTGCTTTCAAAGCCAAAAGAAGGGGAAAGATTGTACATCTACCTGGCTGCCTCAGAAATTGCTGGAAGTTCAGTATTGTTAAGAGAAGAGAAAGGTAAACAATCACCTGTCTATTATGTAAGGCAAACTTTGTTAGATGCTGAGACTAGATATCCACATCTGGAGAAGTTAGCCTTAACTTTAATAATGGCATCTAGAAAATTACGACCTTATTTCAATGCCACCCAATCACCATTGTGACCTCATATCCTTTAAGAAATATTCTACATAAACAGGAATTGTCAGGAAGATTAGCCAAGTGGGCCATAGAATTAAGTGAGCATGAAATAATCTATCAGCCTAGGACTGCAATTAAGTCTCAAATACTAGCTGATTTTGTTGCTGACTTTAGTAATAGCATTGTATCTGAAGTAGAAAAAGAGTTACAACTCTTTAACGGTGTTAATCCAGGCCTATGGACCTTGTTCACCGATGGTTCTTCAAATATAAAAGGCGCCGACTTAGGCATAGTCTTGATATCACCCACGGGTGAAAAGACACGGCAAGCTGTAAAGTGTTATCCTAACACTAACAACGAAGCAAAGTACGAAGTTGTTATTGCAGGGCTTGAACTCGCACGGGAGCTCTCAATCGAGAAAATTGTGATCAACAGCGACTACCAGCTGGTAGTAAATCAGATACAGGGGACTTACATCGCTCGAGAGACTAGAATGCAA
>ML416827.1:0-29351 GCA_005239525.1 Nicotiana knightiana | reverse complement strand
GAGATCCTTAGTGAAAACACTAATCAGAGCCGGATACTATTGGCCTAAGATGGAAGAAGAAGCCGAGAATTTCGTATCCAAATGTGACAGATGCCAAAGGTTTGCCAATAACATGCATCGACCAGCGGAATTATTACACTCAATAATATCCCCATGGCCTTTCATAAAATGGTGTATGGACATAGTGGGACCTCTTCCCACAGCTAAAGGACATGTACGGATTTTATTCGTACTAACCGACTATTTTACAAAATGGGTAGAGGTAGAAGCGTTCAAACAAGTGCGTGCAAAGGAAGTTAAAAGCTTTTTATGGCGAAACATAATATGCCGATTTGGAATACCAAAGGAAATTGTGTGTGATAATGGCCCACAATTCATAGGCTCGCAAATCACAGAATTCTTCGAAAGTTTGCAAATCAAGCGGATCACTTCAATGTCGTACCACCCCGTGGCTAATGGTCAAGTTGAGTCAACGAATAATGTCATCATCAACAATCTAAAGAAGCGGTTGGATAAAGCCAAAGGAAATTGGCCTGAAGATTTACCAGCGGTACTATGGGCATACAGAACAACATCGAAGATAGCCACGAGAGAAACTCTGTTCGCACTTGTTTATGGCTCAGAAGCCTTAATACCCGTGGAGATTGGCGAACCAAGCACAAGGTTCTCAACAGCCATGTAAGGTGAAAATGACGACGAATTACGTACCAACCTGGACCTGCTCGAACCACAGAGAGAAGCAACAATGATACGAATGGCAGCTCAAAAACAAATCATAGAGCGTTATTACAACCGTAAAGCTCATCTCAGGTACTTTAAAATTGGGGACTTCGTCCTCAAAAAAGTCTTTCAATCAACAAAAGAAGCAGGTGCAGGAAAGCTAAATCCAAACTGGGAAGGACCTTACAAAATCTGAGGCATAGCTAGGAAAGGCGCCTATGAGTTGGAAGCTATGGACGGCAGAGTTCTACCAACAAGTTGGAACGCCATCCATCTAAAGAAGTATTACTTCTAAAAGAAAAGAATACCCACCGTTAGGTATCACACGTTCGATTTTATTTTGAACATTTAAAAATTTTACTAAATATTTTAGATGATATGCACAAAGCTAACCCATCACCAGATGATGATATTAGACCTGCAAAGATACGAGGAAATAACACAATTCCCGGTCTAGGGTTACACTTTTTGATGGACATTTTAAAAGGGTTAAGCAGTCATCATCTAAAAAAACTATATACCTTCGAGTGCGCACTCGTCACCTCGTGTACGCGGACTACAATCAACATAGAAGACTCAATCCTATGGGGTAGTTCCCCCACACAAGGTTAGGCAACATACTTACCTCAAAGACGACAACCCGGTACTCCAAAATAGACTTCTCGGGCGGGAAGGCCTCCGGACGGCTCAAAATCAACTAAAACAACTTCAAAATACATATAAAACGAATAAGGAACGATTCCGAATAATAAAGTTTCAATCTTTACAAATTTATAAAACTCGACCCAAAAGGCGACCCCCCAGGCCCGCACCTCGGAACCCGACAAATTTTACAAATTCCAATTATCCATTCCGATACGAGTTCACCCATACTAAATTTATCCAATTCCGATAACATTTTGTCATTCAAATCATGAATTTTTATTTTTGAAGTTTTCTTTCAAACCCCACAATCCCCTCAACCCAAATCACAAATTAAATGATAAAAACAAGAACTAATTCATGAAATATATTTAATTCTAGTGGAAGAACACTTACCCAATCGATTTGTGTGAAAACCCCTCATAGAATCGCCCAAACCCGAGTTCTAGAAGTCAAAATATGTTTAAAATGGTGAAACCCCGATTTTTGGAAGTTTATATTCTTCCCAGTGATTTAAAGCACTGCGATCACGGACACCAGGACGCGATCGCATAGAAGAAAAAATGTTGCTGGCCAAAAGAGTATTATGCGATCGCAAAGAGACATATGCGATCGCATTGAATAAAATGTGGTTACTGCCCGGTGATATGCGAACGTAGGTGCCCATATGTGATCGCATTGAAGATTTGCCCCCAGCCCCATTCCCTACTGTGCGATCGCGTAAGACAGGAAGCGAACGCGGAGGGTATCACTAGTAGAGCTATGCAATCGCGGACAATGTAGTGTGATCACGATGAAGCAAAAATGGGCGGATTAAAGCAACATTATGCGATCGCGACTACTCCTATGCGATCGCATAGAAGGAAACCAGAAGGAATATTTCAGCTGTTCAAAAATAAGGAAAATGGACCGGACACCCATCTGAAACACACCCGAGTCCCCCGGGACTCAAAACCATATATGCACACAACCTCTACATCCTACGGACTTATTCGTCTAATCAAATCACCAAAATAACATCATAAACATCGAACTAAACCTCAAAATCAATGAAATTTCTCAAAACTTCCTTAAACATCAAATTTTGCATTTAAGGTCCGAATCACGTCAAACTAAGTTCGTTTCTTACCAAATTTCACAAATAACCCATATAAGTCATATTGAACCTGTACCGGGCTTCGGAACCATGATACGGGCCCGATATCACAGGTTTCACCTCAAATTTCATTTTCAAAAACCTTTATATTTTTCAGAAAATAATTTTCTTTAAAAATTCATTTCTCGGACTTGGGACCTCGGAATTCGATTCCGGGCATACACCCAAGTCCATATTTTCCTACGGACCCTCCGGGACCGTCAAATCATGGGTCGGGTTTGTTTACCAAAAAAGTTGACCGAAGTCAACTTTATTCAAATTTCTAATACAAAGTTATCATTTTTATCAGTTTTTTACATAAAGGCTTCCCGGCTACACGCCCGGGCTGCGCACGCAAATCGAGGTGAGACAGAAGGATGTTTTCACGACCTCGGAAAAAAGAATTAGCTAAAAATATACGGGATGACCTTTTGGGTCATCACAATCTCCCCCTCTTAAACAAACGTTTGTCCTCGAACGTGCCAAGATTCACTTTGAACTCATCCAATCACTAATTGCGCACTTCCAACACACACCCGCGGGTGATTCCATGTCACCCCAACCTACATAAGCCTGATGACACCATCAAAACTGCAATATAGCCTTCTCATCACCATCGATAAGTCTCATACCTCAATTCCTCACCTTCTACTCATTTCCAAAAGACCCGATTCCAAATTCATATCTTCCATTAGCCTCAACCAGCTGCATCAATTCAGGTCTTCGCCCATAAGGCACGACCACACAACATAGCACATACACATAGGCTCAATAGCACTTTTGTTCACAATGAATGCCCGAAATCAACTCAACATTGGCAATTAGCCCCCACATATGGAAGAACTCTGTTTCCAAATCATATAATACCGATAACGATGCAATAAACACGAAGACCTCATCGTTAGACACCCGAATCACCGAGTCACAGCTAACACCACCGGGCACACATCCCGCAAGCTAAACTAAAGAAGCACATAACGAAATGACTGAGTATGAAAAATAGAAGCATATAAAGGTACTATCAAACAAGCCCATAGACATAACTCTCTATCAATACTGACTTACCAAAATCAATATAACAAGGAAGAAGCAAAGCAGATGAACAAATCACAAGGATTCCATCCTGATAAAAATTCCATCGCGGTACTCAGCCCGGTCCAAACATATCAAATCAAAAAGAATCACGAGGGTCTCGCCCTCAACTCTATGACACATGTCGAATATATATCATACCAATAGATATCTCCCGCTAATTCATCTCCACTAACAAAATCATAGTGCTCACTTACTCACATCTCAATGGAGTATCAAATCACAGCTCGAAAATAAAATACTCAGGAGAATCACATAAAGCTTACCACGAGGGACGACATGGACTCACTTCCAGTTTCACCATTAGCAAGGATGAATAAAACAATGATAGACACGGGTTACTACTAATAGAATCTCCCAACAGGAGCAAACACAAAAATAGAGTGCAAAACATGAAACTCACTCATAAATGAAACAACAAATAATGGAAATTCGTCCTGACCAACAGGACTATGGTGAAATACCATGGTACCCACTTTAGCACATCAAGCCATACCTGGGTGATGATATCTGGCACGACGGCCTCTAGCCTACTATATGCAACACATCAATGGGTCAGGCCTCCCCCTCTTGGGTGCCTTCTACCCACCTGAATACCCTGCTATAACACACCTACCTGAATCCTGGAACAATCTCTCACCCTTTGGCTAACATCTCCCCACTGAAAATAATCTCTCTGCCAATGTGGCTGTGGAAAACATACAATACGGATCCTCTGAGACCCATGAGTACCTGAAACGCTCCCATGGCAAGCTGGTAATGCAAACCGAACTGGCTGACCCACAAAACCTCTACCATGGGGGTACCCTGCTTCCATATAAAGGACTAGTGGATTTCTCCGATCTACGAGGCCTCCTTGCCTCCCTCAAAACATCTCTGAAAACTGAATCCATGCTAATAAAGCTAACTCGGCCAGGTTACCCCAACTCATATGAAGCCACCACTGATCAATCCACTACTCTGAATCTGAGACGTGATAAAAGCAATCTCGCTCGTCTCCACAACACCCGAAATGCGAAGAATATAGTGACACTCCCCCAGTAAACTCGGGGCACCATCTGCCGCCAATCTACTGAAAGATAGAAGGGTGGTACTTCCTGTACCTCTTAAGTCCAAGGTATTCTCCCTCCGATGCTACTTCCCTAACCATGGGCTGAACTGAAACCACGTGTCATGCTGCCATGACAACTGGAACCTGACCAATATGATCTCACTGCTCTGGAGTGTATATGGTGGGAGTCTGAACTCCTCCCCTGATCCGTGTAATGGCCGGTGAACTAGAATCAATCTCGCCTAAGTCAATGTACTACTTATACTCAAAACTGCGCTCAGGTCTCTTGAAGTCCAGGGTAGCAACAGGCACCCCCAGTGCCCGTCCCCTAACTAAAACTTCTGGCTACTCTGGTAGGCATCTTAGATGTGGCACGTGCTCCTTGCCGGCCTCTGTCTCTGACCCTTGCGATGTTTACTTCGGGTAACATCATCAGGAACCGCGGCTCGTGTTCTCACCGTCGATGAGAGAATGGATCGATAGTTTCAAACTTCAAGATCAATGAATTCGCACGATAGGAAAAAAGGAAGTGAAATTGTCCTAATAGTTCTGTAGCCTCTCGAAGATAAGTACAGGCGTCTCCATACCGATCCGCGAGACTCTACCGAACTCGCTTACGACTCGTAGCACCTATGAACCTAGAGCTCTGATACCAACTTGTCATGACCCAAATTTCCCTCCGTTGGGTATCGTGATGGCACCTAGTCTTAGGGACTAGGTAAGCCTAACATTTCCACTGGACGAAAACAATAATAAAGGAAGTATAACAGTCTCGATATAGACATCTTGACAGAGTTTATAATTTCTCAAAACCCGGAAAATACAAGTCATAATCTCTACGAAATCTTTCTACCAAATCTAAATACAACTGTCTAGGAATAAGTAAGTACAGTTGAATAAAAATAAAACAGGAAGGTGACTCCGAAGCCTGCGAACGCAACAACAGGCTACCTTGAGTCTCCTCAGCAATGATTTGCGCAGCTACTAACAACAATAACCTGGATCTGCACAGTAAAATATGCAGAAGTGTAGTATGAGCACACCACGGCGGTGCCTAGTAAGTATCAAAACTAACCTCGATGAAGTAGTGACGAGGACTAGTCAAGACACCACTGGTCTAATAAGTAAAAAGACATAAATGTACCAATGACTGAAACATAATATCTATCTAAAGATTTTTCGATATATATAACGGTACAATCGAATAATACAGAAGAATATTCAATAATTACGATCAACGGACAGCATAATAAAAATACGCAAAGAGAATGGAAAGAATGCAAGCCAAATGTCGGGAACCACAACCCAGTAAAACACTAGCAACTCAGCACTGCATCAATTTATTCATGTCAGGGCTTAGCCAATAAACTCAATAAAATAGGTCAAACCTTCAAGTGAAAACCTTTAAATCGTGAGTTTATTTTGAAAGCTTTAAAGATATAATCATTTCGGAATAGAGAAATTTCTTCTTTGAAACATACTTTCTCTGCTTGTATATTTATATATTTTTATAAAGAGAAATCTTTAAAACATAGTCTCTTCAAAATACGCGGGGTTCAAATATACTTTTCCAAATACTGCTCTTTCAAATGTCATCAAAATACGTGATGTTCAAAATATGCTTTCTCAAATACTGCTCTTTCAAATACCATCAAAATACGTGATGTTCAAAATATACTTTCCCAAGTACTGCTCTTTCAAATATCATTTTTCTGCAAGACAAATACTTTTCAAATATACTTTCGAAATATGAGTCCTTCAGACATAACATTTCCTGGAGATAATTATTTTTCAGCTATACTTTTCAATATATATATATATATATATATATATATATATATATATATATATATATATATATATATCTTTCTATCCAAATCTCCTCAATGATAAAACTACCGGAACTCAGTTAGCAACTCAGAATTTGTCATGCAATGCAGTATAAAGGGAAAGCTTCCGGAATCCCGTCTGTAGTCCCAATTTAACTATGCGATGCAGTACAGGGGGAAAGCTCTCGGATCTCTGTTCGTAGTCCGAATTTAAATATGCGATGCAGTATAGGGGGAAAGCTCCCTGATCTCTATCCGTAGTCCTAATTTAAATATGTGGTGCAGTACAGGGGGAAAGCTCCCGGATCTCTATCCGTAGTCCCAATTTAAATATGCAGTGGAGTACAAGGGGAAAGCTCTCGGTTCTCTGTCCGTAGTCCCAATTTAAATATGTAGTGCAGTACAAGGGGAAAGCTCCCGGATCTTTGTCCGTAGTCCCAATTTAGATATGCAATGCAGTACAGGGGGAAAGCTCCCGGATCTCTGTCCGTAGTCCCAATTTAAATATGTAGTGCAGTACAAGGGGAAAGCTCCCGGATCTTTGTCCGTAGTCCCAATTTAGATATGCAATGCAGTACAGGGGGAAAGCTCCCGGATCTCTGTCCGTAGTCCCAATTTAAATATGTAATGCAGCCACTGAGGAAAAACAACCAGAATGTGACAGAAACAACATATATTACCACAACCAGCACAAAAGCAAACAAGACCGAATGCAAAGTGCGATGAGCAAATCAATACAAAGACTTAAATCACAAAAATGGTAAAAACTCACTCATAAGAAGTAGCCACTGAAAGGAATGCCAAGCACAAAGAGAAAACATCATAACGAGGGAAAAACAAGACAAATATAACAACGATTCTATATATTCGAGTTCGCAACCAAGAAACCAAATCATCCTGGCAAGAGAATCAGCTATAACCAATCTCACTTAGACAATTAGCTTCACCGAATAAACTCTGTTTGAACAGATGCTCAGTAAATAGTCAGCATCAAAGAATACCATCAACATGGGCGGTCATCAATTAAACCTAAGTAGTACTTAAGAGGAAAATTATTTAAATCACAAGGTACGACTCACGGGCATGCTTGGCCAACGTATAGATATTCCAATTATTTGTTAGACATTTATAGGGCGAGATTATAATAGATAGTCACATAGGCGGCGTATGAAGAAAGATATAGTGTAACGGTAGGAAAAACAAAGTCTTCATTTAAGTCAATTAAGATCATATAAGAAACAAGGAATGCTAGGCAAGTACTTCTAATTTGAGCAGGCAAAGATGAAACTAGAAATTAGGAAATTCAGATATAACAATTTCAATTCATACACGGGGAACATATGGACTAAAAATCCCTAAAGGGCAATCTATTTGCAAATAAGTCCGACTACGCAATCGTCACCTCGTGTACGCGGACTACAATCAACATAGAAGACTCAATCCTAAGGGGTAGTTCCCCCACACAAGGTTAGGACAAATACTTACCTCAAAGACGACAACCCGGTACTCAAAAATAGACTTCTCGGGCGGGAAGGCCTCCGGACGGCTCAAAATCAACTAAAACAACTTCAAAATACATATAAAACAAATAAGGAACGATTTCGAATAATAAAGTTTCAACCTTTGCAAATTTATAAAAATCGACCCAAAAGGCGACCTCCTGGGCCCGCACCTCGGAACCCGACAAATTTTACAAATTTCGATTACCCAGATACGAGTTCACCCATACTAAATTTATCCAATTCCAATAACATTGGTCATTCAATCATGAATTTTCACTTTTGAAGTTTTCTTTCAAAAGCCACAATCCCCTCAACCCAAATCACACATTAAATGATAAAACAAGAACTGATTCATGAAATATATTTAATTCTAGTGGAAGAACACTTACCCATTCGATTTGTGTGAAAAACCCTTAAAGAATCTCCCAAAACCGAGTTCTAGAAGTCAAAATATGTTTAAAATGGTGAAACCCCGATTTTTGGAAGTTTATATTCTGCCTAGTAATTTAAAGCACTGCGATCGCGGACACCAAGACGCGATTGCATAGAAGAAAAAATATTGCTGGCCAAAAGAGTACTATGCGATCGCGAAGAGACATATGCGATCGCATTGAATAAAATGTGGTTACTGCCCAGGTGATATGCGAACACAGGTGCCCATATGCGATCGCATTGAAGATTTTCTCCCAGCCCCATTTTCTACTGTGTGATCTCGTAAGACAGGAAGCGAACGCGGAGGGTATCACTGGTAGAGCTATGCAATCGCGGACAATGTAGTGCGATCACGATGAAGAAAAAATGGGTGGATTAAAGCAACACTATGCGATCGCAACTACTCCTATGCGATCGCATAGAAGGAAACCAGAAGCCAAATTTTAGCTGTTCAAAAATAAGGAAAATGGACCCGACACCCATTCGAAACACACCCAATGCCCCCGGCACTCAAAACCATATATGCACACAACCTCTACAACATCCTACGGACTTATTCGTGTAATCAAATCACCAAAATAACGTCATAAACATCGAATTAAACCTCAAAATCAATGAAATTTCTCAAAACTTCCTTAAACATCAAATTTTGCATTTAAGGTCCGAATTACGTCAAACTAAGTCTGTTTCTTACCAAATTTCACAGATAA
This sequence comes from Nicotiana knightiana, assembly GCA_005239525.1. Lineage (NCBI taxonomy): Eukaryota > Viridiplantae > Streptophyta > Magnoliopsida > Solanales > Solanaceae > Nicotiana > Nicotiana knightiana. The sequence goes on along the minus strand of ML416827.1, from coordinate 20,238 downwards.
CACATATAAGTCATATCGAACCTGTACCGGGCTCCGGAACCATAATAGGGGCCCGATATCACAGATTTCACCTCAAATTTCATATTCAAAAATCTTTATATTTTTCAGAAAGCAATTTTCTTTAAAAATTTATTTCTCGGACTTGGGACCTCGGAATTCAATTCCGGGCATACGCCCAAGTCCCATATTTTCTTACGGACCCTCCGGGACCATCAAATTATTGGTCCGAGTTCGTTTACCAAAAATATTGACCGAAGTCAACTTTATTCAAATTTCTAATACAAAGTTATCATTTTTATCAATTTTTCACATAAAGGCTTCCCAGCTACACGTCCGAGCTGTGCACGTAAATCGAGATAAGACAGAAGGAGGTTTTCACGATCTCGTAACATAGAATTAGCTAGAAATATACAGGATGACCTTTTGGGTCATCACAGAATAACGACAACAGTTAGAATGAGTCTTAGAATAGTGGGAAGGAATATTCCATTGAATATTCCTTCAATTGTACTTTTAAGGTTTCTTAGGAATATCCCCTATAAATAGGAAGAGATAAGGAACAAAAAGGGGATCTTCACTTTTTTGATAAGGACATATTGTAAAGGGTTGACTATTAAATATACAAAAGCTTGTCTTGTCCACTAATTATGTTTCTCTATATACATCTTTTATTCACAAGATCCAAGGAATCCTTGTCCACCTTCGAGTTCTACTATCTCAAGTTGTTGTCAGAAAGGAGAATCATCCAAGTCATCTAACATTTGGGTGACAAACTCCTTTTATTTACATTTATTGCCATTATCCACATTTATTGCGTACTTTCATTACTACATTCATTGACAATCATTAAGCATTTATTGTTGGCATTCATTAATATCGGATACGGCCTTACTTCATCAATATATCTAAACTGCAGATCTGATGGTTATTATCTTTAACTAGAATTCACCCTTTATTTTCTCATTAATCATTTGACAAAAGAGTTTAACACATTTTTAGTAAAACAATAACTCCATTCCTTTAATATATAGAGATATATGTGTGATGTAATCAAATATATAAGGGGTCATTTGGTTGGAAAGATGTTATGCCGTGATTAATTATTCTAGAATTAGTTATCCTGGATTAGTTATTTTATTTTTTTATAGACAAAAAATACTATAATCCCGGAATAATTAATTCTCGAATTAATTATACTATAATTTTCTCTTAACCAAACATGAGATAAACTTTTTAAATTTAGTCCCGAGATTACTTATTCTTTCACTACCAAACGAGCCCTAAATTGTTGTAATCGCGCGGGCTATATGACTTAGTAATAAAATAAATAAAAGGAAGGGAAATAGAATCAGGGGTGCGAGTAAATGGGGAGCGATAAGAAGACGACGGAGGAGAAGAGGAAGCATAAGAGAAATTCGCCTTCTTCTCCACGAGGTTTTTTCCTTTCTTGTGTCTTTCAAAAGCTGCAAAGAGATAATTTTTGAATATATATATATATATATATGGGCTTATACGTATTTGTGTCTGCTTAAACAGATGAAGTGAAAAGCAAACGCCAGAATATCAAAGGGGATGAAGAACGAAGGAAAGAAACGAAGGACAAATCCAAGAAGGAGAAGCACAAATCCCATAAATCCAAACGCCATTCTAGTGAAGGTACTTGCACAATTTTTACTTTTTGTTTTAAATTTTGTATATGAGTTCTGTTCAGTATTATTACAACGAGAATTTACTGATTTTATTATGAAAATTTATGGATTTTGTTCTTTAATTGGGCCTCAGAAGGGTTCGTTTAGTTCCGTAAAACGTTTGCGATTTAGTATTTGATGTTGTTGCTGTTAGGGTTTGCTGCACTGATTAGTATAATGAGTTTGAAAAGGGAAAGCAAGTGTTATGCTGCTCAGCAATCCTTTTGCTTTGTTTTCCAATTCAATTGATAGTTACGTGTAGGTTATGTGATCTGCCATTTATTAAGCAACTGAACAATAAATTAAGGCTGCACACAAATATGTGCAAATTGTTAGAACACCATTTGCCTTCGGAAATGAGGGGTGCTTGCTAGTGGCTATGCCTTCTTCTTTGAAATGGAGTTCTTTGTTCAGATCTTCCATTTACAATGGTGTCATTTACTGAACTCCGAGATCTTAGAGTGCAATCCATGTACAGATGCGAGTCAAAGCTAGGATATCTAATCCTAATAACTGAAAAGGTCTTCGATTGCTGTGCTCATTTTGTTCAAGTAGAATTAGGGTTCCATTGGGTTCTTTCAACTCTTTATATAGTGATGGAGTAACTAATAGTCTTAGAGATAGAGTTTTGACTTGTCAGTGATGCTCTGTTAGATTTTAGGCAATCTTTTACAATGAAAACAAAGGATCAAAGGCTGGATCGCTGGTTCTACTTCATGGTACTAACCTTTGTTCTTGGTATTATTAGGTTTCACTCCATTATTTTGTGACTCATGGTGACATCTTGTTGGTAGCTTTATAGATTAATACCACTATATTATTTTTTTTTTGATGAACTGGGTATTTATTCATTAGAAATTACTCACTACTACAGTTTTGATCCTGTGGATCATCACATATACCACTATAGTTATTTTGTATGATTATTATAGCAAGTGGTCGTTTCTGATATTTTAAATGTTGTATATTTATACGTAGGGAGATGTGTGCACTTAAATTAAATGGTTCCCCTGTATGTTACTGTTTTGGTGCTAGAAGATATGTTAGACACGCTGACTCACTGATATTGCTTCAGAGAAGAAGTCAGGGGAAAAGCACAAAACCAAGAGCCACAAACATAAGGATAAATCGGTGAGTGCTTCTTGTTTAATACCTGCATTTCTTTTGCTTCAAAATAACATTCTCAAGCTTATCATTTTTCTCTGTATCATATCTCGTGGAAGGAAAATTGTTATCTGCTCGCGTAGTTATTATCCTTCGCACTAATTTGTTGCTGTATGTAGGTAGCACTGATTTAAGTTGGTGTTGAATCTGTTGAATATAATAGGTTGCTTGTCTTTTTCCGTTTTGGCTGGAACTGATAGTTAGATATAGCTTTCTTGTGGTATGACCTTTCAGCTAATGATGTTAATTCTTGTAGAGTCTTAATGTGGCTGGCTGATGCTTAGAAATAAGTCTGTAAACTTGGAAAAATACTGGAGTTCCATTTTCTTCAGTTGTGATATCTGAATTCTTGGTTGGACTATTGCCATCTTGATTGCAGATATAAAATATTTGTGAAGTAAACCAAGGTATTCATATATGGAGGAATCATTCTTTTGAAAAGAACCTGTCAGATACCAAAGGGCTATAATTTCTGTGTGGTGAATTGTTAATGGCGTCCACACTATCAGAGCTCTTTAATACTTGAAAAGTTGTTAGACTGTAGCAGCAACTGTTTTCGCCTCTGTTCTTTCTCATGACTTCCTTTATGAAAATAAGTAGGACATCCATTTTGACTCGGGCTTTATTCCTCCATCTTTGATTTTAATTATTTTGCTTTACCTTCTTTCTCAGAAAAACAAGTTTGAAGAGTTATCAAAAGATGATTATTTCTCTAAGAACAATGAATTTGCTACTTGGCTGAAAGATAAGAAGAATTTGTTCTTCTCAGATCTTTCATCTGAGACTGCACGCGATTTATTCTCTGACTTTGTCATACAATGGAACAAGGGAAAGCTTGCCAGCCAATACTATGAGGGAATTGCAACCGGGCCTCGGTCATCCCACGCTTGGAATATCAAAAAGTAATAGAATTCCATGGCTCTTCTCTTTAAGGAGCAGTTGTATTGTCTTTTTCCCAGTTGTCCGATGGTTATTTCTTAGGCTTCCGTATTTTTGTGTTTTCTTTTTCAGCAGAACATGCTTAGTCTTATGAAGTTACTTTCTCGGATGCCTGGTAAAATCACCATCTCTGTTGTAAGAGCTAGTTACCTTCTATGCTAGTCCTACCACATGACTTTTGACTTGTCATTTATGAAGGCTAGGGGTGGCAAAATAGTTAAAAGAAAACGGTTAACAATCCATATTATCCAATAAAAAATGAATTGGATAATGCACTTTTTTAAAACGGGTCAAATATGGATAAGAACCATATTATCCATTTAGAAAATGGATAACCAATGGATAGCCAATGAGTCTAATCTTTACATTTGTAAAGCCTCAAAATTGATGGTTCCTCAAGTTAGGGAGGTTAAGGCCTCATTTGTTTGCACTTAATGGAGGTTTGAATCTTAATCATTCAAATTTTAGATATTAACTGCGTTTGTTTTTAAAGTTTGAATCTTAATTATTCAGATCTTAATCATTAAGTGTGTTTGTTTTTTTACTTCACAACAACTTAAGTGTGTTCATTTTTTTACTTCACAATCACTTAATGGGCCTGAATAGGTCTATATGATTAAAATATATAACAAAGACTTAATTTCATTAAGATGTTATCATATATTCATTATTAACTGTCGACATCGCTTACCCATTATCAATTACTACCATGCCACTACCACCACAACCATCCCCATCACCACCTCTGCCACCAACATGTCACCATCATCCTCAATCATAGCTGCCACCATTATCGACCCTCACCACCCACTATTCCCACCACTCTCACCAATATATGTTATTCTCACCTACAATGAGCACTCATCCACCTCAACTACCACAACTGACCACCCCATCACCATCAACAACTACAACCGACACTGCCCATTATTATAACCTACCACTACCCACCCACCACATTTCTCAATCACAACTACTACCACCACCCGCCATTATTAACTATCACCACCCACCAACACCATCCTCAATCATAATCTTCACTGCTACCAATCACTACTAGCTACTAGCATGAACCACCATCATCAACCAAAACTACCACCAGTCGTCGCCTCTAGTCGGCACTTACCTATAAGCCATCACCCCCAACAACTATCATATTTTAAAAAATCATATATTTTATTGATAGAATATTAGATTAGTTAGTATTCCATTTGAATTTATGTTTATTAATTTTCAAATAAAGATAAATTTTATACATTCAGATGTTAAAAATCAAACGGTCTTAATTATTTCTATTAAGATCTTAATACACATCTTAATATATTCAGATATGTATTCAGATTCAGACATCTTAATCTTAAAAAAACAAAATGAGGCCTAAGAATTCTCCCAAAAGTGATCATATGCAAGATGGCACGAATAATATGGTGTGATGACCAAAGGGTCATCTTGTGTTCTAGGACTTTATTCTGCTCTCATTAGCCTGAGAGATCTTACTTTTACCCGCATCGATTTGCAAGCGCAGTCCGGGCGTAATTCCGAAAAGCCTTTATGTGAAAAATTGAAGAAATAAAAATTTTTGGCATTTAAAAGTGATTTTAGTTGACTTCGGTCAACGTTTTGAGTAAATAGATCCGGATCCGTGTTTTGACGATCCCGGTGGGTCTGTAATAAAATATAGGATTTGGGCGTATGCCTGAAATCGAATTCCGAGGTCCCTATCCCGAGAAATAAATTTTTGACTAAAATTGAATTACTGAAAAAATTGTTTAATGTGTGATCTTGATGGTATCGGGTCCGTATTTTGGTTTCGGAGCCCGGTACAGGTGCATTATGATATTTAAACCTTGTCTGTGAAATTTGGTACGAATCAGAGCTGATTTAACGTGATTCAGACCTTCACTTGAGAAAATAGTAATTCTAAGGCGTTCTTGAGAAATTCATAGGTTTTTGTGCTAAATTCGTAGTTCTAGATGTTATTTTGGCGATTTGATCGCACGAGCGAGTCTATATGATTTTTTTAGACTTATGTGCATGTTTGGTTTGGAGCCCGAGGGCTCGGGTGAGTTTCGAATAGGCCACGGGTAGTTGAGACCTAGGAAAATTCTGGTGTTTCTGTTGTTCTGGTGAGCAAGTGTTTTGTGCTTCGCGATCGCGAAGGGGAAAATGGGCAGGGGTGGTTTTTCCTCTACGTGAACGCATACACAAGGTCGCGAACGCGGAGCAACAGGGGTGCTAGCCTTCGCGAACGCGAAAAATATGGGACTTGGGGGAGGGGTCAAGCTCTTCTACGCGAACGCGTAGATTGACTCGCGATTGCGAACGCGAAGGTTTTTCCTCATGGTCTTGTACTTCCCCCAGCATGTTCTCTCCCTCTTATTATTTTCTGTGTAGCTTCTATTATTTGTTATTATGTCCGTACATTGTTTATCTGAACAGGTTATATGTGGGTGTCTTGTCCTAGTCTCGTCACTAGTTCGCCGAGGTTAGGCTCGACATTTACCAGTACATGGGGTCGGTTGTACTGATGCTACACTCTGCACTTTATGTGCAGATCCAGGTTTTGGTCCGAGCTGATTTCGAAATTTGTAGCTGACTTCTATGCAGGAGACCCAAGGTAAATCTACCGACGTCCGCAGATTCCTGGAGTCCCCTCCTATATGCTCATTACTGTTTTCTTTGTTCATAAACATTTGAATACTCTTCTTTTTGCCAAATACTTGTAGGTAAATCGTAGTAGTCCGTGAGTTGTGACTCCAGATCGTGGGTAAATAGATATATAAATATTATATGCGGCAGTGTTATTGTGTATTTCGCTTCCTTATTTATTTTCATGTATTGGTTCGTAGTCATACTCCGCAAATTTTAAGATTTTTATGTTGTAAACCTCTAATGTTTGCTTGCCTAGCAAGTGCAGCGTTAGGCGCCATCACGGTCCCGACGGTGGGAAATCGGATCGTGACAAGTTGGTATAAGACTAGATTTCTTAGGTCTTACATTTCACGGACAAGCTTGGTAGAGTCTGGGGGATCGGTACAGAGACGTCTGTACTTATCTCTCAAAGGCTATAAAGTTAGGAACAAATTCACTTTTGTTCAACTCTGTCGTGCGAATCTTGTTATCTTGATACTGATTGAACTTTTCTATTCTTATTCTCTCGCAGATGGCGAGAACACGTACCGCTTCTTCTTCTTATCAGCAACCGGATCCTCCAGCAGCAGCTTCTGCGAGGGGTAGAGGTCGAGGCCGAGGTCGAGGCAGGGTCAGGGCTCAGCCCAGGGCCCGAGCAGTAGCCCCAGCTGTGGAGCCTCATGTAGAGTTCGATGAGGAGGTTCCACCTCAGACTATTCCTGTCGAACCAGCTAAGGTCCCGGAGGGGTTTATTGCCACCCCAATGCTTCAAGATGCCTTGGTAAGATTAGTGGGCCTTATGGAGAGTGTGGCCTAGGCTGACACATTCCTCATGGCACCAGCCGTATCTCAGGCTGGAGGAGGAGCCCAGACTCCTGCTACTCACACTCCGGAGCAGATGGGTCCACAGTTTCAGACTCCAACAGTTTATCCAGTCGGAGTAGTTCAGCCGGTTGCTCGGCACAGTCCTGTGATGGGTCAACTATGTCTTCTGAGGTCTTATGGAGATTGGATAGGTTTATCAAGCTCTTTCCAATTCGTTTCAGTGGTGCTATTTCAGAGGATCCTCAGGAGTATCTTGACAGCTGTCACGAGGTTCTTCGGAACATGAATATATTGGAGACCAATGGGGTTGACTTTGTTGCTTTTTAGATGACTCCGCCAAGAAATGGTGGAGGGATTGTTTATTGACTAGGTCAGCTGGGTCGCCTGCTCTTACTTGGGACCATTTCTCACATCTCTTCTTAGAGAAATTTCGGCCTATCACCTTGAGGAAGGAGCGCCGCTGTCAGTTCGAGCGTCTCCAGCAGGGCAGCATGACTGTCACTCAGTATGAGACTCGTTTTGTGGATTTGGCCCGTCATAATATTCTTTTGCTCCCTGCAACGAGAGAGAGAGAGAGAGAGAGAGAGTGATGAGGTTTATTGAGGGTCTTGCTCAGTCTATTAGATTGCAGATGGCTACGGAGAAAGGGAGTGAGATTTTTTTCCAGGATGTGGCAAATGTGGCCCGACGAGTCGAGATGGTTCTTTGACAGGGAGGTCAGGGGTCGGACAAGAGACCCCGTCATTTCAGTGGATTCAGCGGTGCCTCGTCTGGAGGCGGGGGTACTTATGGTAGAGTCCATCATCCCAGGCCATTACATTCAGCACTCCAGGCATTCCACGGTGTCCCAGGTGGTTGTGGCTCGTATATGTCTTATTCTGGTCAGCCAGCCTATAGTGCACCATCAGCTCCTATCAGTGCACCACCTCTTCAGAGTTTTCAAGGTGGTTATTTAGGTCGACAGGGTCAGTTTGCTGGCCAGCAGTCTCAATAGCCAAAGTCTTGTTATACTTGTGGTGATCCGAGGCACCTTTCTAGATATTTCCCTCGTGCGTCGAGCAGTTTACAGTACCAGGGTTCTCGTGCCATGATTTTGGCACCAGTAGCTACACCGCCTGCTCATCCAGTCAGAGGTAGGGGCCAGATTGTTAGAGGTGGAGGTCAGGCCGTTAAAGGTGGAGGCGCGCTAACTAGAGGTCGTCCCAGGGATATGATCCAGAGTGGTGGGGCCCACCCCCGATGTTATGCTTTTTAACCAGACCTAAGGCCGAGTCATCTGATGCTATCATTACAGGTACTGTTTCAGTTTGCAGTAGAGATGCTTCAGTTCTATTTGATATGGGGTCTACTTACTCCTATGTGTCATCTTATTTTGCTTCATATTTGGTTGTGCCCCGTGATTCTTTGAGTGCCCCTATATATGTGTCCACGCCTGTGGGGGATGCTATTATTGTAGATCATGTGTATCGTTCGTGTGTGGTCACTATTGGGAGTCTTGAGACCAGTGTAGACCTTTTGCTCCTTGATATAGTTGATTTCAATGTTATATTGGGCATGGATTGGCTGCCACCCTATCACGCTATCTTGGATTATCACGCCAAGACAATGACATTAGCCTTGCCGGGGTTGCCTCGATTAGAGTGGAGAGGGATTCCTGGCCATTCCTCCAATAGGGTTATTTCTTATAGAAAGGATCGACGTATGGTCGAAGAGTGTTTGGCCTATTTGGCTTATGTTCGTGATTCTAGTGCTGAGGTTCCTTCTATGGATTTTGTGCCTGTTACTCGTGAGTTTCCTGAGGTATTTCCTGCAGACATGTCGGGGATGCCGCCCGACAGGGATATTGACTTTTGTATTGACTTGGCTCCAGGCACTCAACCTATTTCTATTCAGTCATACCGGATGGCCCCACCAGAGTCGAAGGAATTAAAGGAATAGTTACAGGATTTGCTTGATAAGGGCTTTATTAGACCTAGTGTCTCGCCCTGGGGTGCACCGGTGTTGTTCATGAAGGGGAAGGACAGGTCTATAAGGATGTGTATAGACTATCGGAAATTGAAGAAAGTCACTATCAAGAACAACTATTTGTTGTCGAGGATTGATGATTTGTTTGATTAGCTTTAGGGTACCAAGGTGTTTTCAAAGATTGATTTGAGATCTGGCTACTATCAGTTGAGGATTAGGGCATCCGATGTCCCTAAGACAGCTTTTTGTATGCAGTATTGGCGCTATGAGTTTCTGGTGATGTCTTTTGGGTTGACTAATGCCTCAGTAGCATTTATGGATTTGGTGAACTGAGTGTTCAAACCTTATCTAGATTCCTTCGTGATTGTGTTTATTGATGACATTTTGATATACTCCCGCAGTCGGGAGGAGCATGAACAGCACCTCAGTATAGTGCTCCAGACTTTGAGGGAAAGTCAGTTGTATGCTAAATTATCAAAGTGCGAGTTTTGGCTGGATTCAGTCGCTTTCTTGGGCCATGTCGTGTCAGCAGAGGGTATTCAGGTTGATCCTAAGAAGATTGAGGCAGTCAAGTACTGGCCTATACCCACTTCAGCTACAGAGATCAGGAGCTTCTTGGGTTTGGCGGGTTATTACCGTCGGTTTGTGGAGGGGTTTTCATCTATAGCAGCCCCGATGTCACGACCCGAATTTTCCACCATCGGGACCGTGATGGCGTCTAACGTTGAACCTGCTAGGCAAGCCAACGTGAATATCCAATTTACCATATTCCTTTATCATTATCTAATAATATGTGAAATACAACACTTAACATAAATAAAAGTATAAAATGAAGCAAGGTATATAAACTCAATTTTAATGCCTTTACGAAATTTCACAAAAACCAATCCTAGAATTTGGAGTCACAAACTCACGGTCTGTCTATAAATAATACATATAACGGTCTGAATAAAATAAGTACATTTGTTTCTGAAATAAATAGAACATAATGAAAAAAAGAAGTAGGAGGGGACGCCAAGGCCTACGGATGTCTGCAGGAGTACCTCAGGGTCTCCACTGGACTGAAGGCAGCAACCTCGATCTATGGTCCGTAGGGTCCTACACCGTGATCTGCACGAAAGTGCTGAGTGTAGCATCAATACAACCGACCTCATGTACTGAGTAAGTGCCGAGCCTAACCTCGGCAGAGTAGTGACGAGGCTAGGACACGACAACCAAAGTCAACTTGTGCAGTTTAATAGTATACGGAGAAAAATAATACAATGAGAAATAAAAAGATAAGCATAAGGGAAAAGGGGAACATGCTGAACAAATAACGGAAATAACAAAGTAAGGCACAATTTAGATATCAATTTAAGCAACAGAATAGTAATGCGAAAACAAGTGCACGACATCACCCTTCGTGCTTTTACTCTCGTCCTCACCATCAGAGTCAATATATTCGGCACGGCATCACCCTTCGTGCTTTTACCTCACAATATCATGGCACGACATTATCCTTCGTGCATTATCTCTCTATCATGGCATGACATCACCCTTCGTGCTTTTAAAATCACAATATCGGCACGACATCACCCTTCGTGCATTAATATTCACTGAAAATCTCATGCACGGCATCACCCTTCGTGCTTTTACACTCTTCCTTACCCAAACACATCAAATGACAACAATCCAACAAGGAAAAATAACGGAGTAAACAGAAATAACACCATAACGTCCCGACAAGGGAATCAACAGTGGAATTAATACCATCACGACAAGGGAAAACAACTATATCCAATCCTTTTTAGTACATAACTTCACAAAAAAAATTCTTCCACTGAAACTAATACTCAACACTATTCAATATCAAGGAATTTCCACCAACATGGATAACTATAAAGTGAAACTCAAACATTACTTACGAAAAATCATATAAATCACCAAATTCGACTCATGGGCATGCTTGACACCAACGTATAGGTACTCATCACCTCACATATACGTTGAACATGATACTTACACATAGAAAATAAGACACAACACCTATTCCCTCAAGCTAAGGTTAAGCCAAACACTTACCTCAAATTTCACGACCAAACTCAAGCCTCGATTACCGCTTTCCCTTTTGAATTTGACTCCAATTCACTTGCATCTAGACATATTCAACTCAATAACATCAATACATGCCAAACAATTCCATCCTAACGCTTAATTATAGGTTTTACAGCATTCTTCCCAAAAAATAAAAAATTAACCCTGGACCCGCTTGGTCACGAGGTTCGGACCAAAACCCGATCACCCATTCACCCACGAGCTCGAATATGTAATTAGTCTAGAAATCCGACCTCAAAACGAGGTCTAAATTCCAATTATTCCAAAAACCCTAACTCTACCCAAACCCCCAATTTTCTACCATTAAAACCCTAGAATTCTTGATAAAAGTTGATGAATTAGGAAGTTGAAAGAAACTAGTTAGGGGTCATTTACCTATGATTTAGGAAGAAACTCTCTTGAGAAAATCACCCTTGGTCTCCTATTTTGGTGAAGAAATGAAAATGAAATCAGGTGAAACATCCAACTTAAACACCGCCTGACCCTCGCACCTGCGGTGCCAGGGTCGCACCCGCGCTTTCGCAGGTGCGGAAAATCCATCGCACCTGCGGAAATGGGCTAGGCCACTGAGGGCCGCACCTGCGGAACCGCTTCTGCGAAGATTGTGTCACACTTGCGGAATTGGTCTTGCTGGGGCTGGACCGCACCTGCAGCTGGTTATCCGCACCTGCGGTTTCGCACCTGCGGCCCAAGGCTCGCAGGTGAGGGCACACCAAAACTGCTGCACCAGCAGTGATTCTTCAACTCTAAACACCCCGAAACCTACCCGAAACTCACCCAAGCCCTCGGGGCTCCTAACCGAACATGAACACAAACTCAAACACATCTTACGGGCTTACTCGTGCGATCAAATCGCCAAATTAACATCTTAAACAACGAATTTAGCATTAAAATCCAAGAAAAATTCCAAAACTTCCAAAGTATGAAATTCCGCAACTACGGGTCCGAATCACGTCAAAAGATCTCTGTTTCTTACCAAATTTTACAGACACAACTCAAACATCATATTGAACCTGTACCGAGCTCCGAAACCAAAATACGGTCCCGATATCATAAATTTCACATATAACCAAATTTCCAAAAACTCTTATATTTTCAGTAAATCAGTTTCTTTCAAAAATTCATTTCTCGGGCTTGGGACCTCGGAATTCGATTCCGGGCATATGCCCAAGTCCTATATTTTCCTACGGACCCTCCGGGACCTTCGAATCACGGGTCCGAGTCCGGGTCCGTTTACCCAAAATATTGACCAAAGTCAACTTAAATTTAATTTTAAAGGCCAATTTTAGCATTTCATAGAAGCTTCCCGAATATACGCTCGGGTTGTGCACGCAAAATGAGGTGAGATAAAAGGACGTTTTTAAGGCCTCAGAACGTAGTTTTGACTTTATAAAATGAGAGATGACTTTTTGGGTCATCACACCCGATGACCAGGTTGACCCAAAAGGGTGCCCCATTCAGATGGTCGAACGAGTGTGAGGCGAGCTTTCAGAAGCCCAAGACAGCTTTGACTTCAACGTCGATATTGGTATTACCATCAGATTCAGGTTCTTACATGATGTATTGTGATGCCTCCCGTGTTGGCTCGGAGCGGTATTGATGCAGAAGGGCAGGGTAATTGCATATGCATCTCGGCAGTTGAATGTTCATGAGAAGAATTACCCTATTCATTATTTAGAGTTAGCATCCATTGTTCACGCGTTGAAGATTTGGAGGCACTATCTTTATGGCGTGTCGTGTGAGATTTTCATGGATCATCGCAACCTTCAGTATTTTTTCAAGCAAAAAGATCTCAATTTGAGGCAGAGGGGATGGTTGGAGCTATTGAAAGACTATGATATCACCATATTGTATTATCTGGGAAAGGCCAATGTAGTGGTCGACGCATTGAGAAGGCAGTGAGTATGGGCACCTTGCATTCATTCCAGTCAGCGAGAGGCCGCTAGCCTCAGATGTTCACACTTTGGCCAACCAGTTTGTGAGGTTGGATATTTCAGAGCCCAACCGTGTTCTAGCTTGTACAGTCGCTCGGTCTTCCTTGTTTGAGCGTTTCAGAGATCGGCGGTATGATGACCCTCACTTGATAGTCCTTAGGGACACAGTTCGGCACGGTGGTGTCAAGCAGGTTACCGTTGGAGATGATGGCGTTTTGAGGATGCAGGGTCGTTTATGTGTTCCTAATATTGATAAGGATTCCTGATTTGATCCTTGAGGAGGCTCACAGTTCTCGGTATTCTATTCACCCGGAGGCCGCGAAGATGTACCAGGACATGCGGGAGCATTATCGGTAGAGGAGGATGAAAAAGGATATAGTTGCTTATGTGGCACGGTGCTTGAATTGTCAGCAGATGAAGTATGAGCATCAGAGACCCGGTGGTTTGCTTCAGCAGATGGAGATTCCTGAGTGGAAGTGGGAGCGTATCACTATTGACTTTGTTGTTGGGCTCCGACGAACTCAGAGGAAGTTCGATGTCGTGTGGGTTATTGTGCATAGGCTGACTAACTCAGCGCAGTTCATTCATGTGGTAGTTACTTATTCTTCGGAGCGGTTGGCAGGGATTTATATTCGGGAGATCATCCATCTTCACAGTGTGCCCATGTCTATCATTTCTGATCGAGGTACGCAATTTACCTTGCACTTCTGGAGGGCAGTACAACGTGATTTGGGCACGCGGGTTGAGCTGAACACATCATTTCATCCTCAGACGGACGGGCAGTCTGAGCGTACTATTCAGATTTTGGAGGACATGCTTCGCGCTTGTGTTATAGATTTTGGAGGATCGTGGGATCAGTTCTTGCCCCTAGCAGAGTTCGCCTACAACAACAGCTACCAGTCAATCATTCAGATGGCTCCTTATGAGGAATTATATGGTAGATGGTAGATGGTGCAGGTCACCAGTTGGATGGTTTGAGCCGGGAGAGGCTCGGTTATTGGGTATAGATCTAGTACAGGAGGCCTTGGACAAGGTCAAGATTATACAGGATCGACTTCGTACAGCACAGTCCAGGCAGAAGAGTTATGCCGACCGTAGAGTTCTTGATATGGTATTCATGGTCGGGGAGTATTTCTTCAGGTATCACCCATGAAGGGTGTCATGAGATTTGGAAATAAGGGCAAATTGAGCCCTAGGTATATCGAGGCTTTTGAGATTCTTGATAGAGTGGGAGAAGTGGCTTATAGACTTGCGTTTCCTCTAGGGTTATCATCAGTTCATCCAGTATTCCATGTGTCCATGCTCCGGAAGTATCATGGTGACCCGTCCCACATATTAGATTGCAGCTCTGTCCAGTTGGACAAGGATCTGACTTATGATAGGAGCCGGTAGTCATTCTAGACCGATAGGTTCGTCAGTTGAGGTTGAAGAGTTATCCTTTAGTTCGAGTGCATTGGAGAGGTCAGCCTGTTGAGGTATCTACCTGGGAGTCCGAGTCGGACATGCAGAGTAGATATTCCCAATTGTTCGTCAGTTCAGGTACTTTTCTATGTCCGTTCGAGGACGAACCTTTGTTTTAGAGGTCGAGATTGTGATGACCCAAAGGGTCATCTTGTGTTCTAGGACTCTATTATGCGCTCGTTCGCCTTAAAAATCTTACTTTTACCTTTCTTGATATCCGTGCGCAGTCCGGGTGTAATTCCGGAAAGCCTTTATGTGAAAAATTGAAGAAATAAAAAAATTTGGCATTTAAAAGTGATTTAAGTTGACTTCGGACAACATTTTGAGTAAATGGATCCGGATCCGTATTTTGGCGGTCCCGGTGGGTCCGTAATAAAATAAGGGATCTGAGCGTATGCCCAAAATCGAATTCCGAGGTCCCTAGCCCGAGAACTGAATTTTTGACTAAAATTGAATTACTGAAAATTATTGATTTTGAAGAATTTGCTTAATGTGTGATCTTGATAGTATCGGGTCCGTATTTTTGTTTCGGAGCCCGGTACATGTGCATTATGATATTTAAACCTTGTCTATGAAATTTGGTAAGAATCGGAGCTTATTGAACGTGATTCGGACCTTCGGTTGAGAAAATAGTAATTCTAAGGTGTTCTTGAGAAATTCATAAGTTTTGGTGCTAAATTCGTAGTTCAAGGTGTTATTTTGGTGATTTGATCGCACGAGCGAGTCCGTGTGATGTTTTTAGCCTTGTGTACATGTTTGGTTTTAGAGCCCGGAGGGCTCGGGTGAGTTTCGGATAGGCCACGGGTAGTTGGGACTTAGGAAAATTCTAGTGTTTCTGATGTTCTGGTGCGCAGGATTTTTGTGCTTCGCGATCGCGAAGCCTTTCACGCGATCGCGAAGGGGAAAATGGGCAAGGGTGGTTTTTCCTCTACGCGAACGCGTATACAGGGTCGCGAACTCGGAGCAACGAGGGTGCTACCCTTCGCGAACGCGACCTGTCTATCGCGAACGTGAAGAATATAGGACTTGGGGGATGGGTCAAGCTCTTCTACGCGAACGCATCCATTGGATTGCGAATGGAAAGGTCGGGGGGAGCTTCCACGAATGCGTAGATTGACTCGCGAACGCGAAGGCCTTAGGCCGCTGTGCATCGCGATCGCGGCAGGCTTCACGCGAACGCGATGAAGACTTGCCCAGTGTTTTAAAAACAGACTCCAATACGAGAATTGTTCAAAATTTCATATCTTCTTCACTAGAACTCCACCTTGGGAGATTTTTTAAGTGGTAATTCAACACCAAATCATAGATTTGTGTTCTTAAATTCATTTCTTTCAATTTCCATCAACGCCTATTAGATTTCTAGTCCTAAATCTTGTTCTTTAAGGGTAGAAATTAGGGATTTTAGGAGAATTGGAGATTTTGTAAATTTGGGAATTTAGACCTCGATTTGGGGTCAGATTCCGGAACTAATTACATATTCGGGCTCGGGGGTGAATGGGTAAACAGATTTTGGTCCGTACCTCGAGTTTTAACCAAGCGGGTCGGGGGTCGATTTTTGACTTTTTGGGGGAAATGTTAGGAAACCTAAATTTATGTATTTAAATTGATTTCTTTAGCGATAATTGATGGTATTAAGCTAATTATGACTAGATACGAGTGGGTTGGAGGTGAATTTTAGAGGAAATACAGTACTTGAGCAGTGAGTGGCCGGCGGATCGAGGTATATTTTGTGTCTAACCATGGCTTGAGGGATTAGGTGTTGTTTCCTATTTTTCATGTGTTGATTGTTGAGTACAACATATAGATGAGGTGACGAGTACCTATGTGTTGTTGTCGAGTCCTAGCATGCGATTGAGTCTTATTCTTGTGATCCTTGTATTCTTTATTCGTATTATTCAAGCTTAAACTAGATATTTTCATGTTGTTATTGTTTTTTATTGTTTGGGTGAGGAAGAGTGTAAAGCACGAAGAGTGATGTCATGTCATTGCATGTTTATTATCATTATCATGTGGGGAAGAGTGTAAAACACGAAGGGTGATGTCGTTCCATTGCATATTTATTATCATTATCATGTGAGGAAGAGTGTAAAGCACGAAGGGTGATGCGTGCCATTGCATATTTACTTTCATTATAATGTGAGGAAGAGTGTAAAGCACGAAGGGTGATGCCGTGCCATTTCATATTCATTATCATCATTTCGATCCTTTATTATGGTAAGGATGAGAGTAAAAGCACGAAGGGTGATGCCGTGCCATTTCATATTCATTATCATCATTTCGATCCTTTATTATGGTAAGGATGAGAGTAAAAGCACGAAGGGTGATGTCGTGCACTTGTTTGTGCTATGTTTTTAATATTTATATTGGTGCAAAGTATGTTTTTGTTGTTTTCGTTACTGTTACCATTCTCATGATCTTGTACTTCCCCCAGCATGTTCTCCCCCTCTTATTACTGTCTGTGTAGCTTCTATTTTTGTTATTATGTCCGTACATTATTTTTCTGCACAGGTTATATATGGGTGTCTTGTCCTAGCCTCGTCACTACTTCGCCGAGGTTAGGCTCGACACTTACCAGTACATGGGGTCGGTTATACTGATGTTGCACTCTGCACTTTATGTGCAGATCCGGGTATCGGTCCGAGCTGATTCCGAGATTTGTAGCTGACTTCTACGCAGGAGACCCAAGGTAGATCTGCCAACATCCGCAGATTCCTGGAGTCCCCTTCTATATGCTCATTACTGTTTTACTTTGTTCATAAACAGTTGTATACTCTTCTTTCCGCCAAATACTTGTAGATAATCATAGTAGTCCGTGAGTTGTGACTCCAGATCGTGGGTAGATAGATATATAAATATCATATGCGCAGTGTTATTGTGAATTTTCGCTTCCTTATTTATTTTCATGTATTGGTTTGTAGTCATACTCCGCAAATTTTAAGATTTTTATGTTGTAAACCTCTAATATTTGCTTGCCTAGCAAGTGCAGTGTTAGGCGCCATCACGGTCCCGGCAGTGGGAAATCGGGTCGTCACAGCCGGTTAACCCATTTTTTATCCGTACTAAATATGGTTCGGGTCGGATAATTTATCCATTTTTTATTCGAACCATATCCGACCCGACCCGACCCGCACGTTTGCCACTCCTAATCAAGGCCTTCTGGTGTAGAGGCAGACAGTACTTCTTATAGTTCACGTAAACTCAGTAGTTTTTATTTATACTTTCTATATGTATTAAAAACTTTATAAAATATTTATTAATTTTAAACTATAACTTCCATTATTATCGTATATTAACTTGAGCTTATTACATGAACTTATGAATTTTAAATTTTAAATACGCTTCTGTATGAGTGCTTATTTGGTAACCCAAAACACTATACAATGATATATTCAAAAGAATGTTCTAGCCTGGAGATGGTACTTTGCTCCAGCCTCCAGTGTGACCACTTACCAGATAACGGATAATACAACAAATACAACATACCCAGTATAATCTCACATAGTGGGGTCTGAGAGGGTAGCGTGTACGCAGATCTTACCCCTGCTCTGTGGAGGTAGAGAGGTAATTTTCAATAGACCTCCGGCTCAGAAAATTATAGGTACCACAATAGCAACAAGAAAGGACAACATTGAGAAACCATGTAAAAGCATCATATATAACCAGATAGTAAGATGATCAAAACGCAAAAGACGACAGATATTCAAAGAAACCTAATACCAACCAAATGCGAGAGTACATACTTACACTACCAGTACAATTAATCTAGACTATATAACCTACTATCCTAATCCTCGACCTCAACCCTTTCTATCAATGGTCATGTCCTCGGTTAGTTGTATTTGCGGCATGTCATGCCTAATTACCTCACCCCAGTACTTCTTCAGACTACATCTACCTCTCCTAAGGCCCTCCAATGTCAACCTCTCACACCTTGTTACCGAGGCACCTGTGCTTCTCCTCCTCACATGACCAAACCATCTAAGTCGTTCTTTCGCATCTTGTCCTCAATAGGGTCCACATCCACCTTGTCCCGAATAATTTCATTCATAATCCTATCTAACCTAGTGTGCCCACACATCCATATCAACATCCTCATCCCTGCAACCTTCATCTTCTGGACGTGAGAGATTGGGCAACACCCGATCATATACAACATAGCCGGTCTGACCACCACTCTATAAAACATACCTTTAAGTTTTGGTGATACCTTCTTGTCACACAAAATAACGAAAGCAAGTCTCCATTTCATCCATCCCGCCCCAATACAGTGTGTTACATCTTCATCAATCTCCCCATCCCATGTATAATAGACCCAAGGTACTTAAAACATCCCCTCCTAAGGATGAATTTTGAATCCAGCCTCACCTCCCCTTCCACTTCCTGAGTAGCACCACTATACTTACACTCCAAGTATTCTGTCTTGGTTCTGCCAGCTTGAAACCTTTAGATTCCAGAGTTTATCTCCACACCTCAAACCTCGTGTTAACACCGTCTCGCAGCTCGTCAATCAAAACAATGTCTTCTGCAAATAACATGCACAAAGGCACCTCCCCTTGGATGTGGTGAGTAAGTACGTCCATCGTCAGGGCAAACAAAAAATAGTTGAGTGCTGACTCCTGATGAAACCCCATCATGACCGGAAAATGATCTGAGACCCCTCTCACTGTCCTCACACAGGTCTTCGCTCCATCATACATGTCTTTAATCTCCCTAATGTAGGCCACAGACACCCTTTGAGCCTCCAAACATCTCCATAGAACCTCCATCGGGACTTTATCATAAGCCTATTCAAAGTCGATGAACACCATATCCAAGTCCCTCTTCCTCTTCCTATATTGTTCCATCAATCTCCTAACAAGCTAAATGACTTCAGTAGTCGAACGCCCAGACATGAACCCAAACTGGCTCTCGAAATATACACACTTCTCCTCAACCTTAGATCCATAACAGCTCCTGCCTCACCCCCTTTTTCTCGCGAAATCGGGTTTCGACATTTTTTTGGGACAACTCCTCTTTTTGGGATGGGTAAGGAATTGGAAGAGTCGCCACCAAACGGATTAAGGTGTGTTAGGACACCTAGAGCGGTTAACTCATATAACCAGTTTAGATCACTAGAGATCGGGTAAGCGCTCAAATTACCTTGAGGGGAAGGTGTTAGGCACCCCTCGAGGTCCACAACGGTGGGTCTCGACCGAACTTAAATTAAGCGAATTAGTCTAAAAAAAGAATAAAAACAATTTGGACAAATACCATATTCAATTTATTTTAAACAGGAGTATAGGGGGGTATCATCTCCTTACTACCCAATTACTATCTNAAATCTCTCTCAAGTAATTATGATAATTTACTAAACGCACTTTCTCAAGTTACGCTAGCTAGATCACAATACAGTTCACTTTAGATTGCACCCGAGGTATCGTTATCTCTAATCTAACCTCTAAGCCCTCGGTTATGACTTTCGTCTATTACTTCGAGTGTAGTGTTGTTCAAGCAATTACCTAAATATGCACTCTTTCTCAAGTAGATACATAATAAAT
>ML416826.1:0-18115 GCA_005239525.1 Nicotiana knightiana | reverse complement strand
CAGATTTATATTTGCAACGCCCGTTTAGTCTTTACAGAAGACATAGTTGAGCGTGATCATATTGTTAGTCTTCGGAAGAAGCTAATATAGAATTATTATCCGAGGCTTATTAACATAAACTCACTACATATTTGTAAAATCATGAAATACATTGGATCGTTACTTGAGTATAATTCCCATGCATCCATGCTTGTGGCCATTGATCATTTTACTTTCTTTCTAGGTTAGTTTATATTTCGCAATTAGTTATAAAAATTTTCTCAAAACTTTTCTAAGTGTTTGGCTTAGCATAATAAGTGGTAATTCTCTTACATGCCTAATCGCCTACATATTGTTCTCTGTCGGATTCTACACTAACTCATAGTTGGGCAAATCATATTGCATGCGTCCATGTCCATTAATATTGATGACTTCCAAATCCACTACTAAAAAGTAATGGGAACGGTCACATGCAATATAAGTTATCCAACTATGGGTCGGGGTCGAATCCCATAGTAAAAAATATGTAGGCGATTAGGCGTGTAAGAGAATTATCACTTATTATGCTAAGCCAAACACTTAAAAAGTTTTGAATGCTTATAACTAAATGCGAAAATATAAACTAACCTAGAAAGCAAGTAAAATGATTAGTGGCTACAAGCATAAAAACAAGAAAAATTACACTCAAGTAACAATCCAATGTATTTCATGATTTTACAAATATGAGCGAGTTTATGTTAATTAGCCTCGGGTAATAACTCTATATTAGCTTCTCCCAAAGACTAACAAAACTTCCTAATTGAATTATCCCTAATACAATTAAGATATTAAGAACAACCAAATATGGCTACGAACAGTTCAATCCTATCCCTATGTAGAATCCATAAAGTGAGAATTAACGCCTCAAGTTCTTGTTAATTTATCTTTCCCAACCCCAAATTATCTTTTCCAAAATTTATTCGAAGTTAATGGGCGAGTCCTAGGGTTAGCTAATCACTTTGGAAACATTAAAGAACAAGAATAATTAAATAAATAATAATTCACTTCATAATTAAAAAAAATCTTTCAATACGTAAGCACAACAAGAAATTTAATCCAAACTTTAAATATGAATATTATCATAAACAAGATTCAAGTGTTTGAAAATATACTACACATTTAGATAGTCAATACAAAGAAACAAAATGAAGAAATGAACATAAATGGATAAGAAATTCTCAACCAAGAGCTTCAAATCTTCAAGACCCAAGTGTGTGTGCAAGAACCCTAGCTCTCAAACTTGTGTTCTCTAGCCAAGATATGCCAAATATGTCTAGAGATCAGCCAAAGATTTCCTCTGGTCACCCAAATATATTTTACAAATGAGCTAGGTCATGTATTAATTGGGCTGGGGACCAAAATGTGAAATTCCATTTCTGCCCAGAAAATGTGCTATGCGATCGCATACGGAGAACCACGATCGTGGTGAACAACTTCTGCAAAGGTACATGACCACCTAGCAGCAGACGCATTCACGTAGTATAGTTGACCAGTCGCTTACCAAGATTTCTTCTTTGCATTCGCCCAGATTCAACCGCGTTCGCATAGCTTCTTTCTCCTGAACTTATACGATCGCATATAACTATCCGCGATCTTATAGAGCATTAACTGACATCAGTCATTTTTCCCAATTTAACACATTTTGACTTGTCTCTTTCCATATCTCCTCCAAAACATATGATACCTGAAATTAGCTAATAATTCTCAATAAACGCCTTAGTTTCTCAGAAAAATCATAATAAAATCTAAGTATCAAGAAGAGGTAAGTTTGTAAAATACCAACTTATCACACCCCCAAACTTAAACTATTGGAGCAGGGTGATGATCAGAGGAACAACATAGGAAAACATGTCGTCGTTTCTACTAAAGAAATGGGTGAGGAGGACGTGGATGTGCAGACAACTATCATACACTCCCTTGCAGATATGGTTGTCGGGGCTACCATCACGACAACAAAGACATCATCAGCTGAGGCCAGTAGCTCCCAAGTCCAGGACCCGGCTCCACAACTGGCGAAGATTCCTACTTTGGTCTTAGACACCACTGTCGACTTAGAGGCTCCACCCACTACCCAATCAGAGGATCCACCCACTGCCTCCATAGTATCAGCTCCTAGCTCCACGCTCACCTCAGATATTCCAACCCATCGAAGCGCCTTTTGCACCCGAGGAACACTAAACTTTGCTCCTACTCTTTCAATGCATTGGGGACAATTCATGCTCTTAAGTTGGGGGTGGGGAGCAAGTCGACTTTTGCAACTTGTATATAAATTCATAATCTTAATATTGTAGATTTGTATATAGTAATGAATTCCCGTGGTTTTACTTTTCAAGGTTCTTTTCCAAGGGTGTAATAGTAGAACCATGGCTGTAGCATGAAACGATTTGACTTGTTTAGTGCGTTTGTTCTAGATTCAAGCATGTGATAGGTTCTTGTGTACGAAAATTGCACCCTTCAAATTTTGTAAAGAAATAGTCAGTCATTTTAGTGAAATCGAGGCTCGCTCTTTGACTTTGAGCTTACTAAAAATCTCAAATATCATATGATGAAGATTTGAATTTCCTTGTATTCACTTGAGGTCTAAATTTATGCTGATTCGAGCAGTTCATGCATCGTGAGTGGTGAGAATATGTGTAAATAATGCATGTGCTCAACTTGTAATGTCTAGAACTTGCGCTGTTGGTTTCTCAATGAAAGTCTCAGGTTGATGAGAGGTTGTTGAAATGATATTAGGATATCTTTGTAATTGCTAACTAATTTTTGGCCACATTGACCTCCTTAGTGCATTTATTATCTTAGTTGTCCCCCATTGAGCCTTTAACCTTTCCTTTGGCTACCACATTACAAATAGTTACCCCTTTTGTGAAATTATTCCCTCTTTTAAACTCATACCTCCTTGAATGTTATGAATGATACTTTAATCCTAAATTGGTGGTGTTGATGTAAATTGGGAGACAATAGAAGAAGGTAGTGTGTGGAAAGGCTAAGCTTTTTTGAGTTTGTTGCGTGTGAAGTGAACGGCTAAGTCTAGAGCCATTTTACTCAAAACAAAAGGCTTCACGTTCCCTCAAATGATGAAATACTCACTTCAAAAAAAAAAGAAAAATAAAAATAAAATGGAGTTGGGAAAGAACGTGGTAAGGCAAGTAACTAGGGAGTGGTCATGAACTACAAGGTGGGCGTATAGTAGCAATTAGATATCAACAAGGGAATTGTGCTCTTTTCGAGAAAGAATGTGTGTACATTGAAGGAGGGTACAATCACTATAGTCCCAAATATTCATCCAACCCGTCCTCAAGCCTACACTAAACCCCGTAAAAAGTTCTTTTTGATCTACAACCAATTATTCCTGAGAAAGCAATGAGTTAAAACAAGGGCAAACATATGGACGGATACTTGTAGCACTTAGCCTTCTGTCTGAGTGTAAGAGTATTTGATTGTATCTCCTGTACATATTTGTTAAGTTGGGGATTTTCTTTGCTGTGAGTACGCATGAATTGCATGATTTATCATAAGTTAAGCTTCATGAAGTAGGATACAAGTGAATATCTAGATATTGGTAGCAATCTATCATTGCTCTTGAGGCTCAAATCTCACAAACTGATTATTTGAACAGTTAAATGTTCTTTGTCTTCAAAGAAGGGTGAACAAAGGAAGTTGCATTCTTGTTAACTAATAGACAGCACCATCTATAGTCATTGTTGTTTTGTGAATAGTCAGAAGTAGATTAGTATTTAGTAGGGTGACTTTTTAGTTGCTTGAGGGCAAGCAAGAGTCTAAGTTGGGGGGTGTTGATGTGCCGTAGAAATGCAACACTTTTGATGCTAATTACATAGACTTTAGCTCATATTTTAAAGCATTATAAGTCATTGCTTTTGTAGTTTTGGTGTTTTGTAGGAAACTAGGCTTGAAGAATCAAAATGAAAAAAACCCATGGAAAGGTAGAAATGCGGCAGGTTTGCGACCACAAAAGTGATGTGCGGACCGCAGACCCATCGTAGAGTGAAACAGACCACCCCTGTATCTGAGATTCAAATATGTGGTTCATTTCGTGGTCGCACAATTTATATGCGAACCACATAATGATCGCACAAATGCAAAAGGGTTTCCTGTGAAGATGATATTGCCGTACAATATGCGGCCACGAAACCAACATGCGGACCACACAACCAAAATGAGATGAAAAACTGGAAAACTATGTGATTAGATCTTCGGTGAAAAAGGGAGATGTGCGGACCACGAACGCGTTCTACGGCCGTAGACTTTATATGCAGGGTCATATTTGTCACTTTTTGTCCACGACTTTTGGACCATTATAAATAGAATAACTAGGGGTTTTGTGAAAAATGTTACCTGAAAAAGAGGCAACGCTTAGAGCATTGAACACACCAATATTTTGGAAGCTTTGGAGAGAGAATCCAAGACTTTGTCCTCTTTGTAAGCTTTATGAATTTATTTATTACTTTGTTCTTGTATTCTAGTATGAGTAGCTAACTTTAAATNATCGGTAATATCTCATGTCATATCACAACATACCCGACCTCGAAGAGGACTCGGTCGTACCCGACCTTAATAGAACTCGGTAATGTTAAAACCAGCTATAATAATGCGCATATATAAGTGTCGTATCTATATCCTCAGATTATCATTACATTACTGTGTTTGTATCAATTGTCTGAGAGTCATGATACACTCGAATTACACATATAGAAATGGTGTAAGGTGGTCGATGCCAAATATAATAATCCAAATAGGTTGGGGTTGAATCCCCAAGGGAATAGGTGTGAAAATATTACTTGAATAGTGTGAAACTTGACTTAAATCATAGTTCTACTCCATTAGTTTAAAAAGAGTTTTGTAATTGTGAATTGTCAAGAAAAGCTATTTTGTTAAGAGAATTTGATTAAGAAACCAATGTGGTGTCCCCATCAATCGAATGTAATGCTATCAGTGACAATATGATGTATTTCTATTGGAAGGTCCTTTGATATGAAAATGATTCCTAAATGACTATTCAATATTTTCATATAATTAGGTAGTATTTCCTCTTTATGATTTTCCCAAATAGAAAAGAGTTACAATTAAGAACAACCAATATATGCCAAATAGAACCCACTTATCCCTAAGAGATTTTATTAAATAGTGTTTAAAGCCTTTAGTTCTTGCTATTCGGTTCTACCAATCCCTAACCCACTTTTCCAAATAAAGATAGAGTGAAATGGCACTAGTCAATATTTGCAACCATCAACCATAAATGAAGCATGAGAAATGAATAGAAATCAACTTATAAATATATATATATATATATATATATAAGTTGATTTCTATTCATTTCTCATGCTTCATTTATGGTTGATGGTTGCAAATATTGACTAGTGCCATTTCACTCTATCTTTATTTGGAAAAGTGGGTTAGGGATTGGTAGAACCGAATAGCAAGAACTAAAGGCTTTAAACACTATTTAATAAAATCTCTTAGGGATAAGTGGGTTCTATTTGGCATATATTGGTTGTTCTTAATTGTAACTCTTTTCTATTTGGGAAAATCATAAAGAGGAAATACTACCTAATTATATGAAAATATTGAATAGTCATTTAGGAATCATTTTCATATCAAAGGACCTTCCAATAGAAATACATCATATTGTCACTGATAGCATTACATTCGATTGATGGGGACACCACATTGGTTTCTTAATCAAATTCTCTTAACAAAATAGCTTTTCTTGACAATTCACAATTACAAAACTCTTTTTAAACTAATGGAGTAGAACTATGATTTAAGTCAAGTTTCACACTATTCAAGTAATATTTTCACACCTATTCCCTTGGGGATTCAACCCCAACCTATTTGGATTATTATATTTGGCATCGACCACCTTACACCATTTCTATATGTGTAATTCGAGTGTATCATGACTCTCAGACAATTGATACAAACACAGTAATGTAATGATAATCTGAGGATATAGATACGACACTTATATATGCGCATTATTATAGCTGGTTTTAACATTACCGAGTTCTATTAAGGTCGGGTACGACCGAGTCCTCTTCGAGGTCGGGTATGTTGTGATATGACATGAGATATTACCGATCCTTATTAAGGTCGGGTACAACCGAGTCCTCTTCGAGGTCGGGTACGTTGTGTTATGACATGATTTGCTCCACATATTGGCTTGATACTCTATTATATGGCCCATTGAGTGGCTTGATTTTTACAGACATGCTTATATATCCATGATTGTGACAGTGTATGCCCTCAGAGGTTTGTTATGAGTTTCAAGTTGACTTATGTACTCTTTCATCACATTTCATATTTTATTTATGTGTGTTACCTGCCTTACATATTCAGTACATTTTTTGTACAGACAACCTCTTGCTAGGGCACCGCATTTCATGCCCGCATGTACAGTAGAGATTCAGCCAATACTCGTAGTAGGCAACTCAACTCAGCTAAAGTTTGTTATGCTCCCTTCTTTTGAAGTTGTTTAGTGAATTGATAGGTATGGTGGTTGTATGTATATACATTGTTGGGTATGTCGGGGCCCTGTCCCGACCTTATGTTGTTGATGTACACTCTAGAGGCTTGTAGATAGATGTTATGATTATTGATAGTCATGGCAGTCTTGTTGGTCCATATGTCTCATGTATATAATCTTGTATATCGTTTTGGGTCATCCTTTGTCAGGTTTTCTTTCAAGTTTTAATCTGATTATCTCATGGCGGCCTTTTCAGCCCATTTATGCCTGATAGCATGGTTATGTATGCACGATATTTGGTGCTCAGTGAGGTAGGCCCGAGTGCCCATCGTGCCCCGCCAGTTTGGGGTGTGACAAACTTGGTATCAGAGCAGGCATGTCCTAGGGAGTATACAAGCTGTGTCTAGTAGAATTTTGTTTATAGATGTGTTGTGCACCACATTATATAAACAAGATGCTATAAGGTATTTAGGACTTTTTTACCCTTCTTTAAAATCCAATCGTGATATAGAGGTGAGTCATTATAGTTAGAGTCAGGACTTATGTTTACTAATGATATATATATGCTTGAAATTAGAAAGATTACAGCTAGCTAGAGGGTTAATACAACACCAGGTAAGAGCAGTAATAGAGAGAGAATTCTTGACGACGTGGCCCAATTTGAGGACCTATCAGATCGGGCATACCAGATGTACATATTTCCTTCTTAGGACCCTAAGATGGGAATATCTAACACACCCCACAGATAACAGGCCATTGGAGTATCAGAAGGTAAAAGAAGCAAGGTGAAGAAGGATACGAGGTACCCAGTTAGTGAAGATTATCAGTATTTACAATTTAGGTAGAGAAAAATAAGCATTCTGAGTTACTTTCAACAGTAATAGAGGTATGTAAAATTGTCCGCACCATCTCAATTGTGCCTTATGAGATCTAGCAAATATAGTTTAAGAGAAGGATAGGATTTGAGGATCCAGCTAGGGTCAGAGTAACCTAAAATGGTAGATAGATCGTTAGCATTAGATGATATTTGTCATGACCCAAAATCCCTAAGGTCGT
The DNA here is from genome assembly GCA_005239525.1 of Nicotiana knightiana. NCBI lineage: Eukaryota > Viridiplantae > Streptophyta > Magnoliopsida > Solanales > Solanaceae > Nicotiana > Nicotiana knightiana. The sequence goes on along the minus strand of ML416826.1, from coordinate 10,560 downwards.
GATGGCACCGGACACAAGGTCAGGCAATCCAAAACATTAACTAATCGAAATAACTTTTCGTTTAAAAATATTTATGAAAAAACTTCCTTTCACTTCATTACATAATAACCAAATAAAAGTATGTTAACTAAAAACAATGGTTTAAAAGATTAAACTTAAGCAATTATATCCCAATACATATCCCAGAACCCAGTGTCAAAAGTACATGAGCAACTTCTAATAATTTATACAATTATATATCTCTTGCCCGAGGAACAAATTGGACAAAAGCTCAACATAAGGTATAAATACTTAGGAGGGAAACTCTGTCAGCTGCGGAACACCTACGGATAAATGCAGCCCGTATAAGTCTCCAAGTCAATCACTGTGCTATGAAGGTACCTGTGCAACAAAATGCATAGTAAGTGTAGCATGAGTACATAAACAGATAGGTAACCAGTGAGTATCCCGTCTAATCTCGAAGAAGTAGTGACGAGAGGTCGACTTGACACTCACTAAGGTCCAATAATATAAATGAGACAGAATATGATGAAAGCGCGGTAGGCATGTGAAGGCATTAAGCAACAAAATATATATATGAGGCACAAAATTCCGAATAATTTCAAAAAAATGAGTGAATAAGTAGTTTCTCCTTCATTTTTCCCCACATATATGTCAAGGACTTATCCACGAAGTTATTTAACAATCTATATCCTTAAATCAATCTAACAATTTAAGTCACAAGGGGTATGTCATATGTGTGTATATATATATATATATATATATATATATATATATATATATATATATCGGATTTATCAATAAGCTCAATAGAGGCTATACTTGTAACAAGGATTAATTCACTGGAAATTCAGAGGGAACTCTCTACCATTTTCATACTAGTTCAAAGATAATAAGCATACTGGTTCAAAGATAATAAGCAACTCAAAGTTTGGCTAAAGATACACATAAGGCACATAATGGCATGCTCATGAGTCCTAAAACTACCCGACATGATATAATAGTTGCTACGTATGGACTCTCGTTACTTTTTACGCACGTAGTCCGCAAAAGAATTACACACCACACGTATAACACCTATGGAGACAATTCCCTCTTACAAGGTTAGAAATGAGACTCACCTCGCTCCGAAGATTCATACCCGGCTTCCAAGCCTCTATGCCGATTTCAATGGATGAGCAACGCCCCCAAACTATCCAAATAATGATAACCAATGAAAATATACTCAAATATTTGTTAGAAATTCAGATTATATAAACTCCCATCTCCGCTCAAGGAATTGACCAAAATGCCCTGGGGCCCACGTACCCGGATTCCGAAATTTCTCGAAGATAAATTCTACCCATAACTTTACTAACTCAAATATACAATTTGTTACAATTTTCATGCTCAAATTCATGGTAAAAGTCCAAAATTCCATGTTCTAGGTCTTCCCCAAAAATCCCAAATTCATACAAATTTTTCATGTCTAAATCCATGTAAGATCACATATTTAACTCAAACATAGGAAGAAATCACTTAACTTGTGTTTCTTGGTGAAAATCCCTTCTTGATCTCTCCAAAATCATCCAAGCCAAATGAAAGAAATGAAAGAAATGGGCCAAAATTTATGTTTAAAACAATCTGCCCATGCTTCATCGAGTTGTACCTTGCGCTTGTGCTGTGCAGGTTGTACCTCCTATTACAATTTTCCCTTATTGAACACCTTCTGTTAAAACACTCATAACTCCTTGTAGAAATATACAAATAACAAACGGTTGGAAGATTTAAAAACTAGACTCGAAGATCTTTTATTTGATAGGTTGTACACCATATAAATCGGTATATATTCTGAGATATAAGCTTCTAAAGTCTGCTCCATGCATCAGAAAATTCTGGTGAAACTGCTCCACCAGCCATATTCAATTGGTCATAACTTCTTACACAAAACTCCAAATGACAAATGGTTTAATGTTCCAAAAACTAGATTTCAAGATCTACACCTTTCATGTTTTTAAAATTTTCAGATTCCTTATATTTTCCTATATATACGCTTCCAAAGTTAGCTCTTCGATGCATAAATTGATGTCCCAAAACAGATTTGCTGTAGAATTTTCAGCGGCTATTTTGGTCCAAAATCCATTCCGTTAACCTACCGAAATCAACCCGAGGCCCTCGGGACCTTAATCAATTATACCAACATGTCCCAAAACATGATACGAACTCGCTCGAGGCCTCAAATCACATCAAACAATGTCAAAATCATGAATCGCGCTCCAATTCAAGCTTTATGAACTTTAAAATTTCAAACTTCTACATCCGATGTCGAAACCTATCAAATTGCATCCGATTGATCCCAAATTTTGCACACAAGTCATATTCGACATTACGGACCTGCTCCAACTTTTGGAAATATAATCCGACCCCGATATCAAAAAGTCAAACTCTCGGTCATACTTCTCAAAAACCCTCAAATTTCTATCTTTAGCCAAATGACTTCAAAATGACCTCCGGACATCCGAATTCACTTCCGATCACGCTCCCAACTCCAGAATCACCATACAGAGCTATTCCCAGACTCAGAATCCCAAACGGACCTCTATAACACTGAGATGCCTTCCAACCCAAACTTATGAAATTCTTCTAAAATACTAACTTCCACAATATACGTCGAAACGCTCCTGGGTTATCCAAAACACGATCCGGACATACGCTCAAGCCCGAAATCATCATACGAACTTGCTGGAAGCTTCATATCCTAATTCCGAGGTCGTTTGCTCAAAATTCTAATCTTAGTCAATTCTTCCAACTTAAGCCTTACGGAATGAGAATATTCCTTCCAATTTGAGTCCGAAGTTCAACACCTACCAAACCTACGAGTCATAACACCTGAAACGAAGCTGCTCATGACCTCAAACGGCTGAACGACGCGCTAGAGCTCAAAACAACGGTCGGGTCGTTACACTCTCGCCCACTTAAACTGGCGTTCGTCCTCGAATGTGCTAAGAACTGCTCTGGAGTTGTCTGAGATCACCGTTTAACATTTCGAGCACCTACACATGCTACCACAACCTAGTCGAGCACAATAGCTTGATCAAATCTGGAGATTTATTCTTTATCCATATAATAAGCTCAGAATTCAATCAGACACCTGAAATTTTCTCTATCCAGGCCTAGTTCCAATATATAAGCACTGCATCAACTAACACATGATATACCAGATCATAAATACATACCCTTGTTCAATCGGCACCATGCACCGCACAACTCATCATCTGACCACAATGACGCTCCCTGAACCTTAATAGCCAAGGTCCATGAATCTGATGCACCCAATGCACCTCATAACAAATATACATACACCCTGCTATAATGCTTACGATACCACCACAATGGAGGAAACATGCAGAAATTCATACTCGACTACAGAGTTAACAAATCCTTGAATACCTCATCCTGACTAGAATCATCACTCCATTAGGAACCTGAATAATTGTATATGTTCTTTAATATACAGTTCACATAACCTCATCGCCTTGATCCCTGATCCGATAATCTCGTCTCACCTAATACGAACTGCTCAGACAACAAACCACCTCCAACATGACCAATAGCCTCACATGATACCACATCACGCCAATAGGCCATAACTCGAACATGATAATAAGAAATGACTCAGCACGGAACTATTCAGCTCACTCAACTAATATGAATTCTTACCAGAAAATAGGAAATAAAACACAAGAAAATAAATACATATTATCCCTTCTCATCATCGCACTGTTGCAGCGTGCAATATATACCCGTGGCGGCGTGCCACCCGATCCCATAATAAAACTCACATAAGGAAATATATATACGGAGCTGGTTTGCTCACTATTACAATTTACTGAATATCGATCATAAGCACGCTAATTGCATAATACTATCCTGGGGAGACTGATAAAGTCGTAGCTACATAACTCAAGCACAAATGAGGTGCGATATATATGTATAAACTCTAGATCTCAAGAGCTATCCTGCTCACATAACATCCCCACCATGCGGGACCTAAACATATAAGAAATTATCAAGCCGTTTCACAACTCGCACGGCACAATCATAATAAAAAATGAATTTGACGAAGATGGAACAACACCCGTTGTTCTAATACCTTTCCATGAGAAACGCTCTACTGAAAGGAACATGTCTGGCTCATACGGAGCCCATAATCATATTTAAATCCATCCACAACCATCAAGCCACCTTGCTCGCACTAACTAAGCTAATAGCTTTTTCTTGGGTCCATATTAACCCACCTTCTCTCATAATACACGCGAACAACCATCATCACCGGGACTAACACCCCATGATCCATAATCAACTAAACCGAACGCCCTTTAGGCGTAAATTCTCAATTAAGCAATATTGCACTTCTTTATACTCAGTCCAAATCTGAAATCCATCAAGTGACTACATGTCATACTTTACACAATCTTTTCGCGGTCATGCTTCCACGACCTTCCACACAAGGCAACAAGTCTGCCCATCCATAACACCGACCACACTAAGGCCGCAAAACATATCGAGAACCCAGGACCAGGGTACAAAGCCTCCTTCACCGAATACAGATCTCAGGTGACACTGAAGATAACACCAACTTACTCTGAACTTTAAAATCACTTTGTCTTGCTCTTCCGAGCTCATGACATCCTTATAAACATCGGACCTAAATCTCGATTCTTACTCCTAGTTACATGTTGCTTACCGCACCTAACATGCCAATACGAGGTAGCGCAAGAATTCCATCACAATTTCTGAACCACCAATAGGGTGAACACTTCATCATATAGAAATTTTTTACTTGAATCAATTTAAGAGTACCATCTCAACACACGAGTGAATTCCCATTATCACCCAATCATGCAAATCCTTAAGTAGTAGTCTATACCACCATAACCCTTCCGGGGTCCGCCTATACCTAACAAGCCATAACACTCAAATGCTCCCACATGAGATCTATTACGACGGCTGACAAGCCCCGCACACACCGGCACAAACCACATGCATAACTAAATCACATCAAAGGAACCGATCACTGCCGCAAATTTGCCAGTTCAACCATGGCAAATAAATCTATCTTCTTTTAATCATCTTCAATTGCCTCAGGAATAATAAAAAATTCCTTCAACCCATATCAAACTCAACCCTCACTCATCCCGAGTGACCTTGATTCATGAGACTACGCTGCCTAAATCTCGCAACCCGTCTCATACCCTTCTGATAATTCTTTTCTTCAATCCGGAGACTATTTCTCTCACTCCTCCAATGCTATCCTGCGTGCTGAAAAATATCATAGAACATTCCAACCATCCTTCCTTTTTCTCAGATATTACTCTGCAAAAGCTCGATTCTCGATCATAATGCTGCCCGAAATCCTTAAACGTCACATTCTTAACTTTTGAACTCACTAGGACCGCTATTGAGAGTCACCCACTCCGAATGGCCCCGAATACAATCAACTCCAGGGCTCTCCTAGCACAAGAAAACCCTTTTCAATGAAACACGTGACCGAGTCACTAACCTGACAACTCACCTATGCCTTAAGCAAAATTCTGGATCTTCCAAAGCCTAACCCTGGCCCGACAGGGCCAACTTTTGCACTCATTCATCAAATCCCACGCACAATCAGCATTTTACTCCTTTCCCTTAGCTGAAACAACTTGCGAACACGCCGATAATTCGCAACCCTATGAGAAGACAACCCTACAGTCCTACTGCAGATGGTGTGACTCCCCCACTTAGCCCGAAGCCACTCCTTGCACCACTCTAGACCCTGCTGAGACTCTTTCTCCTTTGATAACACGATCCCTGCCAAGCGTATTCTTCAACACTTCTTCTCGATACTCTGACCCCACGCAACTGAAGAAACCAAAGCACCGCCGAACCTAACACATTCCATCCGATCAATGACGACGACTACACGTCACAGGTTCGCGATGACTACACGTCACCATTCCCACTCCTCAAATTCCTGATCCATAGCAAGCGCTTCGCGACGCGTAAGATTGAGTAGGAATGAACATAGGCATAAGCCTCAAAGGAATCAACTCGCGCGATGAAGAATCAAGAAGGGAAATACTCCTAACAGACCTGTAGCCTCTCGAAGATAAGTACAGACGTCTCTGTACCGATCTGCAAGACTCTACTAGACTTGCTCATGACTCGTGAGACCTACGGGAACCTAGCGCTCTGATACCATGTTATCACGACCCAAAATCCCTAAGGTCGTGATGGTGCCGGACACAAGGTCAAGCAAGACAAAACATTAATTAATCGAAATAACTTTCCGTTTAAAAACATTTACGAAAACACTTCCTTTCACTTCATTACATAATAACCAAATAAAAGTCTGTTAATTAAAAACAATGGTATAAAAGATTACACTTAAGAAATTATATCCCAATACATATCCAAGAACCCGGCGTCACAAGTACATGAGAAACTTCTAAGAATTTATACATTTATATATCGCTTGCCCGAGGAACAAATTGGGCAAAAGCTCAACACAAGGTATAAACACATAGGAGGGAAACAATGTCAGCTGCGGAACGCCTCCAGATAAATGTAGCCTGTATAAGTCTCCAAGTCAATAACTGTGCTATGTAGGTACCTGTCACGCCCTGAAATCCCACCATCGGGTCGTAATGGCGTCTAACGTTTAACCCGCTAGACAAGCCAACGTGTATAGATAAACTAGCATATTAACATCAATTTAATAGGATAAACTAAACGGTTCAGTATTTAACAGCGGAAATAAATATGGTTTCAAGCTAAATAAGGACAACATAATACAACAACGCGTAAATTTTCCCAAAATCTGGAGTCACAAACTCACGAAGTGTCTGTAAGAGTGCTAAATGCAAGTCTGAAAAGAGAATACATAGCTATCTCTGAAACTAGAGGAAAAACAAGACAGAAGTGAAGACAAAGGGATGGAAGAGACGCCAAGGCCCACGAACGCCAGCGGGTATACCTTGAAGCCTCTAGGATAAGCTGGAAGACACTCCCACTAATGATGTCCTCCGGGTCCGGCTGCGTAATCTGCACAACATAAAGAAGTGCAAGTGTAGCATCAGTACAACCGACCCCATGTACTGAGTAAGTGTCGAGCCTAACCTCACGAAGTAGTGACGAGGCTAAGACACGACAACAAAATGTACCTGTGCAGTTCAATAGTATAGCAGAAACTAAACAAGAATACAATTACGCGGAGAACATGCTGGGGGTAAGGGATAGCAAATACTGAAATGACAGAAACGAAAACAACAGTCTGAAATATTTGAAAATAATAACGGGAATTGACAACACAGATTAAACAGTGAAAGATGAGGCACGGCATGTCCCCTCGTGCATAATAATAATATAAAACATGGCACGAGATGTCCTCTTGTGCATAATAATATAAAACATGGCACAGAATGTCCCCTCGTGCATAATAATATAAAACATGGCACGGAATGTCCCCTCGTGCATAATAGTATAAAACATGGCGTCCCCTCGTGCAAAATAATATAAAACATGGCACAGAATGTTCCCTCATGCATAATAATATAAAACATAGCACGGAATGTCCCCTCGTTCATAATAATATAAAACATGGCACAAAATGTCCCCTCATATTCCTTCATTATTCGTTTTACAATTTGAGCCAATGCTCCAAAAGATGTAATATCTCATATTTCTTCATTATTAGTTTCACAATTTGAGCCAATGCTCCAAAGAATGTTATTATCTCATATTTCTTCATTATTCGTTTCACAATTTGAGCCAATGCTCCAAAGAATGTTATTATCTCATATTTCTTCATTATTCGTTTCACAATTTGAGCCAATGCTCCAAAGAATGTAATTATCTCATATCCCTTCACATGCCGTTTACATCATATAGAAATCATCAATTAGGTATAGAAATTACAACAAAGTCAGAATGTTCACAATATAAGGACTCACGATCATGCTAGACACCAATGTATAGATACTCGTCACCATGCCTATACGTCGTATTTGACAATTAACAAATAGCAACTAATACTCAACTCATATTCCCTCAAGCTAAGGTTAGACCAAACACTTACCTCGGGTCCAAAGCATAGCAATCAACCCTCTAACACCGCCTTTCCTTTAGAATTTGACTCTGGAATGGTATTATCTAGACATAATCAACTTAAGTATATCAATAAGGATTCAATGATTCAATTACATGGCCTAATTATCCATTTCTTAGAATTCTTCCAAAATTATCAAAATTCGACCCCCGGTCAGCTCGCTCGTATTCTTGTATTTCTCGAAGGGAACACTCACCCAAAGCCTAAGGATCATTAATAATACGATTTTTACTTGATTTCATGGTCAATTCACAGAAAATTCTCAAGTGATCACAAGTTCTAGGTTACTACCCAATTTCTTGAATTTTTGCACTAGTTATGTAGTTAATTAGGCTAGGATGCATGCATGAAACGAATTTCCGGGTAGAGTAAACTTACCTTATAGGACCTGGTTGAAAGCTCTTAAAAATGGAGGAAATCCCCTAAGGAATAAGATGGAAAATGAGAAAAATGGGTTTAAAACCCGTATTTAAAACTCACTGCCTGAACAGTGAGCTCACACCTGCGGCTCTAGGGACCGCACTTGCGATCTCGCACTTGTGAGAAGAATCTCGCACCTGCGTAATTGGGCTAGTGAGTCTGGGATCGCACCTGCGAAGTGGAGACCGCACCTGCGGTCTCGCACCTGCGATAACTGGCCAGGCCACTGGTGATCGCACCTGCGATGCCTCGGACCGCACCTGCAGTCTCGCACCTGCGATGCTGGTCAACCGCACCTGCGGTCACACCAAAGCAGGTGCACCAGCAGCTTTGTTTGTTGGTTTTTAGCCCCGTTAGGTGACCAGAAGGCACCTGGGCCCACCTGAGCCCTAGTCCAAATATACCAACGAGCCCCAAATCATATTACAGACTTGCTCGAGCCTTCGGAACACTGAAAACAATGCTAAAATTCGAAATCACACCCCTAACCCTCAAGAACCAAACTTAGGAATTTAAATCTTCTAAACTTCGCTAACAACGTGCCGAACTGAACTATACAACTCGAAATGATACCAAATTTCACTAATAACTCACATAATATCCTACGAACTTGTCAGTGCGATCAAATCGCCAAAACAACATCATATACATCGAATTAAGCCTCAAAACACATGAATTCTATCAAATTTCATAAAACATCAAATTTTCCATTTTAAGTCCGAAACCCGTAAAACGAAATCCGATTTCAACCAAACTTTACGGAAAGTGCTTAAACCATATATAAGACCTGTACCGGGCGCCGGAACAAAAATACGGGCCTAATACCATAACTTTCTAATCAGATTTCATTTTCAATTTCCATAAATATTTTCAGAAAATAATTTTACTCAAAAATTCATTTCTCGGGCTTGGGACTTCGGAATTCGATTCCGGGCATACGCCCAAGTCCCATATTTTCCTACGGACCCTTCGGGACCGTCAAATCACGGGTCCGGATCCGTTTACCCAAAGTGTTGACCAAAGTCAAATTTATTCATTTTAACATCAAATCGTAGCATTTTTCACAGAATTTCATATTAGGTATCCGTTTACGCGCCCGGATTGTGCACACAAATCGAGACTACTATAGATGAGGTTTTCAAGGCCTCGAAAGTATGGAATGGGTAATAAAATAGGTGATGACCCCTTTGGGTCATCACATTCTCCACCTCTAAAACAACCGTTCGTCCTCGAACGGACAAAAGAAGGAAGTACCTGAGTCGGGAAATAAATGAGGGTAACAGCTCCGCATATCGGACTCAGACTCCCAGGTCGATGACTCAGGAGGCTGACCTCTCCACTTAACACGAACAGAAGGGAAACTCTTGGATCTCAACTGACGAACCTGCTGATGCGTGGCTAGAATTCATGATTTAAATCATTATATGCCTTGCATTTTATGTGGTTTAATGATAAAAATACACGTTGTATGTGCCTAATGGGGTTTATTTTATGTGTAGGTGAATTGGAAATGGAAACGGAGCTAAAAGGATGCAAATACGTCGAAAAATACGCGAAAGGAGACACCCGGGTGATAGCCGGGCGATAGAGCCAAACAGCCTGACCCACCCTGGCGTTAGCCAGGCGTTTGGGCTGAAACGCCAGCCCTAGCCTGGCGTTAGCCAGGCGTTTGGGTCCAAACTCCAGGGTCCCCAGTCGGCCAGAAACCGAGTTTTGACGGGTTTAAGTGTTTTCTAATTGAAATAGAAGTCTCCTACACGTTTAGGGTTTATCCTAGACATATAAATAGACCCAAAACCATAACCCTTCAGGGGAGAATGATTGATCATTGAAGGGGATTGATGTGGAGGAACACACCACACTTGGAAAAGGCTTCTACTTAGTTTCGCTTCTCTTCTCTTCTTTTAGTTTCATAGTTTATTAGTTCTAGAGTTTTGGGTGCTACATGAACGTTGTAGTTGAAGCTTGAATTATTCTTATTGTTTTATCTTAATTGGTTTGTTTATTCAATCTTG